>JACDJE010000185.1:572469-748419 GCA_016647715.1 Pavo muticus | reverse complement strand
CTCCTCTCCTCTCCTCTCCTCTCCTCTCCTCTCCTCTCCTCTCCTCTCCTCTCCTCTCCTCTCCTCTTGTTTTCCCTTTCCTTTCCTTTTCTGGAACTTACTGCATTATTTTGATGTATCTTGCATTTCTTTCTGCTCACACTTGTACACGTTCCGGATGCTATGTGATCCCTTTCAGGTAAAACCAAGCATATTAACAAGCCTGAGTGGAGGTGGTTATTCCTAAACTCATTAATTGGCACATTTCATATGCAGAAGCTTCACTGGCGTCAAAAAAGAGGGATACTCTGCATGTGGTGGAGAGGACAGGAAGATGTGGGCTTAAACTGAAGCCAAACAGACTGAAGGTAGAGTTAGGGAGCACTGCTGCAAAGAAGGCAGGACAGGCTCGGGGTGTGTAATCTTGCTGTGAACTGCAGCCTTCCCTCTCCCAGCAATGTACTGCGTGAGCCTCTTGCGGGGAAGAAAATTCTTTCCTCGGAATGACTTTCCTACAAGTGAAAGTACCAAGAGTCTGATTTGGCATTTGGTCACATGCTTCTTGGTATAGATAGATATAAATACGTGAGTATGTATAGTAATGTATGCTTTGGCATATAAGTCAACCACTAACTGATGAGGGTCAGGAAGAAACTTTTCTCCTGGGCATGTTAATTCGTAACAGGCTACTATACAGTTTCTTCTACTTTTATCTGCAGCATCTGATACCAGCCAGTGCTGGAGACAGGATACTCTTTGAACCACTGCTCTCAACCCGTCTGGCTTTTTCTGGGTTTCTCTGTTAGATATTTTCATTTCATTTATCAGAGTATAAAAACGATGTATTATAATGTATAGCAAAGCATGCATTGCATTTTTATGAATAAAGGAACAGAAATAAAGAACATGCCTCTACCACAGACACCTTGTGAGAGCACATGTTACTTTCCTTCCATTCGGTCACTGTTTCAAGATCCCACATCTTACATACTCAGAAGTCATAGAAAAGGTTATAAGGTGCAGAGTACGCTTTTGACTTTAAAAGATGCCAAACCAAGAGCAAAACCACAAAGATACAAACACATTTTGCTGCAGCTTCTTAACATGAATTCTGCTTATTTGGTGGAAGGAGCCACCCATAAATTCTGTTCCATGTGAGTTCCCAAAGCCCATCACATGGACATCCACACACACACTTGTGCATGGTACTTGCACCTAGAGCTTGCAAAGCAGTATCCTCAACTGATGAAGGATGTTTGAGAGTGCCAGGTGGATAAAATGGGAATGAGATGTAGGAGCACAAAGTGCAGAGGATCCTTTAAGTATGTTTAGACAGGGCCAGTCCTCCTTGCAAGGGAAGGATCTAGGAAAGACACTTGCAGTACACTGCTGTGCTGTGATTCTGGGTGAGTAAAAGGGAGAAATTTCCACATTCATCTGCTTATTTCAGATGAGGATATTCTCCAAGGTTTCTTTGTCTTTCTTTTATTCATCCCCATTGTAGAGCAAGCAAGCCTCTCAGAAATCCAGCAAAAGCAATACATACATTGTCACAGCAGAAAAACAGCCCTAATCCTCAACTCACTCCCACTGAAATGGACAAAACAACCCAGCAAAGTCCCAAAGTAAGTGCCTGGCTGCATTACGGGTCGGGAGCTGAAGTGAAGCACGAGCACCCTCCTGCTCTCCCACAGTTGTGCTCTATGGGTCTTCAAGAGAAAGCCAAAGCGTTGGGTTGAAGCTCTGCTTCTTCTCTCCAGCCACCCAGAGGCAGCAGCTGGCTGCTCCTCCTGCCTTAGCTGGAAGTAGTTCACTCTGTTCTTGCCTTGTCTACAGCATTTACCAGATGAAGCAAAATGTGAACAACAAAGAGAAAATACAAACCAGTGTGCGCTGGACTCCTGTATCATGATTATAGCTGTATCTTAGTTCTTTTCTCTTGGAGAACAGCAGTATTGTTCTGGGTCAGAATTAGTTTACGACAAAGGGAATATAATACGAGATTATTATATAATTTATTTTTCCAGATTTGCCTACCACCATTCATTAAGGCAGCTGGCATTTCCTTCCCCGTTATCATGTATCATTATGCATCATTTAGCGCATATTTCATGTGAAGCTGATTTTCAGATGTGGGACATAATACACATCCCTTCATTTATTCCTTGTTTCTAAAACACTGCATAGGAGGTCTGACTTCAGCTGCCTGTCTAGCGTAAGCATTACATTGGTACGGTTACACTCAGTTCAGGAGATAAGAGGTACAACTCAGCGTATCAAAAGTGCTTGTGTGGGAAGCAACGTTTGGTTGTAAGCCCTTTTTAGCTCTTAAATCTTCACTGGTTTCCAGCTAGGAACCTGCAAGCAGGGAGTTGGAGTCTCCGTGGTGGGCCCAGGGGGGCAGCTGGCAGTAAATTCACTTCCACTCAGACAGCAGGAAGCAGGACAGAAATGAAACACGAATGAAACAATGAGCATTTATAGCTTTAGTCTGGGCTGCAAAGCGTGGATCAATGCTTTCACGGGCCCTAAAGTCACAGCACTTCTGGAATTTAAATCTTTCCAGTCTGAATGGTTGAGAGGGAATCGGACAAACATCAGGAAAAAGCTGCAACGCGTCCAGTAATTCCAAGCTCCCTAGAAAGCCAGGAGGTTTTGGAAGCTGTGACACTGCCTGCCGTCAGTCAGCCTTTCACGCTCCACAATCCGGAGTTACCCGGGACTGTCGGAAGCCCCCGCGCCCCGACCCCCCGCGGCAGCGCCCACCCCGCTCCGCTGCGGCTCCCGCTGAGCGCGGCCGCGCCGGGGCACTTGAGCGCCACCTGGTGGCAGCCTACAGAACTGCCGCACCGCCCCCCTACTTCCCNTAGACCCCCCCCCCGCAGGGCCCTGTCCCGCTGTTACGGTGCGTGGCTTCGGGGCGGGGGGGAACGGCCCTACACTCACCGATGGGGCTTCCCACCGGCTTCTGCTAGGAGCACAGGGCCATAAGTTCGACTGAACTCTGAATATCTCTCTGTGTCCTTTTCCAGCACTTGTTCAGTGGTCAGCTTTACGGTGCTATGCAGCACCTGAGACTTATCATAATAATCCAGGAGGTACGGCATGCTATCCCCACCAATTGATTCCTCAGCCGTTCCTAAATGGCACATGGAAGCCTGTTGGCAACCTTAATGTGCCTAGTACTGCCTGACCATCCCATCCAAACCTGAGTTTAGGGCTTCCTATAGCTGCCCACTCAGGCTCTAAAACAGACTCAGAAAGCAAAGAATTTTGGTATAAAAACTGATATGACATATGCTCCATCCAGCTGATTTATTCTATATCATTCCTCTTTATATATAGAAGCAAAAGCTGAGAGGTTGCTCGATTTGCCAGCTTAGGTATATATAGCCAGTCAAAACTGGCTACACTCCACTAGGAACTTTTCAAATAGGGCAATGATCTATTTGTGGCCAAAGATACTTAACTTCGAGAGGTATCAGTGACAAGAAGCAAAAAGCTGCTTGTTTGTTTGGGCCGGGGATCGTGTGTGCGTGTAGGAAGGCAATGCTAACATTTATTATGTAAAACTACACACAGAAGGGCTCCAAAATAGAAATGCCTTAATAATTATCTCATATTCAGTGCCATGTCCACTTCTGAACGCACATTTTCCATTGAACAGCTTCGTGCGTTCTCTCACGCATGGGAGTAGCTCCAATGAAACATCTGCTGAACCATCTATATCATCATCCTCCTTCACATCCTTTCTTCAGGCTCTCCTTCGCAGCAGTGCGTGGAGGAAGCTCCACAAGTGTCAGGCAGCTGCTCTGCTGCGACTACTGGGCATTGTGTCTGCTCCTCGTGCTTCCCCATCTTTGATCACAGGGTGTCTCTCAGACTTGCCTGACAGGGCAGGAACTATTTTTGGTCCGATGTTCATTCGGTGTGATTCGTGCTTAGCCCAGGTGCCAAAATGAGCTGGCAGCCTCTATGTGATCATTGTACAAAGCAGCATAGAGAGGAGACGGTCCCAGAGCCTCCCCAGTGCCACTGCTGCGTGCTGTGGCTTGAAATGTGTGCCCTGCGTGTCTCCTGCACACCGTCTGGGTGGGGTTGCCTTTTGGGTGTGTTGTAAGTTTTCAAATCTCGACTGATAAATGTTTCATTGCGATAAGCGTGCCCTGAGAAGGGTGTGAAAAATAACTTGAGCATAAATTGGGCAGGTCTCATTTCAGGTCTTCAAGTGGAAATCAGAACAGCCTCTGGTGAGTGTACTCCAAGGGAGGCTTCCTTGCCCACCCGGGTCAACGGCCTTACTCATGTTGAGTAAAGGTGACCCCACCAAATTCAATAGGACAGCTTCCAGAGGGACCTGTGGTGAGATGTGAGCCTGGCAGGAGTCCTCTGGTAAGTACTTTATTGCAGATGTTTCATTACTTGCTGTGCATACTGTTGAAAACTTTTTCTCCTTAATGATCTCATTTTTCCATAGGCAAAAAGTCCACCTTTCCCTTGCCATTTGTGTCATGATAGAGGGCACAGAACATTGTCACTCCCCAGCTGGCAGCCACTCTGGTTGGAGGGCACACAACTCATGGCTCACTGGACCCTGTTTCTCTTTCCTCCCACTTTATCCTTCTTTTTAGAGAAATACCAGGAAAAAAACATCAAATGTAGTCCTTCCAAATCCTACTTTAGCCCTTCTGAATCCCCCACGAGGCATCAGCCCTGCTCACCTTTCCACACCACAAGCCACAAGCTGTTTCCCAAAACCCTCCAGCAAACCTATGGCTGGTAGGACAGAAGACCAAAGATGTGCAGGGATGACTGTGAAAACCTTATTGGCATTGGCAACCTGCAGGAAGCTGGGTGCAAAGCTTTAGCAGGGCAAATGTGTCACATACGAGTGCATATGTCTACACGTATGGATGTGGGACTGAAATAACTCCCACCACTTTTCTTATATCAGCCTTAATAAGGGGGGCAGTGGCTGCCAATTCCATCTCGAGTTTCGTCCCTCTGAAATAAGTGCACTTTCACCAGCTGATGTTTGGTGCAGGGTAATTACTATGGTGCTGATTTTACCAGAGATGATGAAAACGCTGGAACAGCCTAACCGTATGAAGGGAGGAGATACGTATTGCTGATTGAGTCTTCTGGATCCTTTTTGAGCACGGGAAGTCATGGCTTTGACTTGCAGATTTTCTCCTTGGGGAGGCTTCTTCTTACAGAACTGACACACAACTGGGGTTAGAAAAGAGCAAGGTCAGGGATAGCTGTGTGCTGGAAAATAAAAAGCACTGAGCACTGAAGTGCTGCCTTGTAGTAAATTACCTTACACAGATTAAATTACTCAAACAGATCTGCTTCTTCTCTTTTCTCTCCTGTGAGAGAAGCCACTTCCAAACACCAAAGGCACAAAGATGCTTGAAAGTCTTCTATTTCTCTCTGGTCCTTCCAAAAAGATTCAAAGTCAATTGAAATTTCTAATGAGGATTCAGAGCAGATATTTATTCTATCCAAACCAGTTCAGCTTGAAAAAATTAGAGTGAAGTATGGTTGGAGGAAAAGCAATTTGCCAGAGCCTGAAGAGTGTGAATAATGAAAAGCAAACAGCTCTTTGCAGCGCTCACTTTTGCTTTCAAGTCAAAGGGTTTACATTTATTGTGCTCCCACCCTGGCTTTACCTGGTGACCAGAACTGGGAAGTCACTCCATTAGGAAGGACTGAACAAAACTGGCCCACTGAGCCCTTTCCTATTACTCTATTATACGAAGGTTTTTGTGTCACATCTGCTGTCAGGGAGCACAAGTACCTTGCAGAAGCACAGCAAGCAACACAGCAAGGCTCTGCTCATTCTCTTCAGCTCTCTCTTGCTGTCTCCCTCACTCTTTCTGATTGTCACTGTCATAGAATGGCCTGGGTTGAAAAGGACCACAATGCTCATCTAGTTTCAACCCCCTGCTATGTGCAGGGTCACCAACCACCAGACCAGGCTGCCCAGAGCCACATCCAGCCTTGCCTTGAATGCCTTCAGGGATGGGGCATCCACAGCCTCCTTGGGCAACCTGTTCCAGTGAGTCACCACCCTCTGTGTGAAAAACTTCCTTCTAATATCTAACCTAAACCTCCCCTGTCTCATTTTAAAACCATTCCCCCTTGTCCTATCACTATCCACCCTCGTAAACAGTCGTTCTCCCTCTTGTTTATATGCTCCTTTCAAATACTGGAAGGCCACAGTGAGGTCAGAACCCGAGTGCTGAACGTCCCCTCTGCCTGAGCCATCACCAGTGGCCTTGGTAGGCATTCGGCTCCGAAGCTGAGCTGAGATTAAAGCAAAACACGGATCTACGCACTGCTCTGAGTGAAGGTGGGTTTCTGGTCTCAGGACTCAGCAGTGTGACCTTCCCGTAATCAGATCGCCTTCCTCGTGAGCCACTGCCTGACAGCATATTTCTGCAGATCGCTTCACGCCAACAACAAAGTGCAGACGGCGCTGAGCTGTGTCAGCCTGCAGGCAGGGAGGGCCCTGCAAGCAGCCCTGCCCTGCCAGGCACCCCACTCCTGCAGCACCCACTGCATGGGCAGAGCTAGCAGAGCCCCTGGAAACCGCCAGGATCTCAGGACCTGCAGTGCCACCTCAGGCCATGATGTAACCGTGGGCTGCAGCAACTCTGACATTTCATGAACTTCCATACTGATTTTTTAATACTTGATGAGAAATGGCACAATCCTTTTCCCTCCAGTCTCTGTCACAAGGTTGCTTAATAGGGTTTGGGCATTAGCTCAAATAATATTAGAGGATCAAAGCCAACTTTTGAAGTATTAGAGAGATTACAAAGAAATGCATGGCTCATGCCTTCATGGACACAACATCTACTAGCACCAAACAGGGGAAGGCCTCCTGTGGCTGCCCTTTCCCTCTCTCTATGTGATTTAATCAGGGCCCAAAGGCGCAGTACGTGCAGTTTTAATGCAGGATGCCCGGGGGTGGGTGGGGAATCCTTCTTCCCCTCTGCATCTGCACAGAAGAGAGGCAGAAATCAGCTTGGAGGCACAAAATGACATCAGAAAAGCAAATAAGCAGCACGAGATTACGATAGAAAAAAGAAAGGAAACGGCGGCGTTTTCTTGCTGAAGATTATTTCCTCTCTGACGACAGATTTTTCAAATGACAGAGGTGTTTTAGTGGGTGGGCCTTGAAGGACCAGTCCAAATAATCAGTCAAAAAACAATATCAGGAAGCTTAGCCAACGGTTTGAGCTTGGTAAGGTTTTACTCATCTGTTCAATTTTAGTTTTGAGGGAAATTTAGGAAGGTGCCAGCTAATTACATTTCTCAACCTCCTTCCCAGGCACGCGGGTGTTACGAGCAGGGTTGGGCTGCCATGTTGTGCTTGCTCCCCACAGCACTCCTGGCTTAGCACGGGGCAGGGAGATGTGCCAGCTCAGGGTGGCATCGCTTCCGAGCCCCTCTGGGTTCTGTGCTGGAGAGGATTTGCTTGGAGGCTGCGGTGCCCCAGGCCAGGCAGCACCAATATGGGTCGTCAAGATGGAGTTTCACATTGGACGTAAATTGGCACAGCGTCGGCTCCTCAGGAAATTCGAGCCTGTTTGCTACTGTATGCTGCCATTTTTCCTTCCACAATGGCCAATGATCTAATCCTCTGTTTTCAGCAAAGTTTATTTGCTCTCCGGGAGAGAAAATAAACTCTGATATTGTCATTTACATTGCGGCCACACACTGCAGGCAAGTTCAGAGCTTCTGGTACAAACTGATAGAAAACACTGAGGACATTTGCATCTCAGCTACTACACTAAAGCAGAAAATCTGAGAGAGTAAGGAGAGCAGTCGCTCATGCACAGAGCACTGTTAACACAAACCATATGCTTCTGAGTTTATCAACGCAGTTTTCACTTGAGTGAACACACTGATAGGCAGTAAAGCACAGTGGTAGATAACGAACGACCCGCAGCATAAAATACAACATGCACATTGCAAGGCAGAGAACTTCAGTCACTTCTGAGTATATCCTACTGCTCCTGGAAGTAGGAAGCATTGTGCAGCCATGTGTTCACATCATCTTTCCCTCAGGAATTGCCAAGCATCACCTGGGAAGTGAATCACATAGGTGAATATAAATGGGTTGGTAGGACAGGTGAAGGAATACTGTATGTTAAAGATTTCTAGCACTTTCTACCACATTTTGCTTTTGTTCTTTATTATCATTTTTCTACCTATGGCATCACACAATGTAACAAAGGCCAAGGCAGATCTCAGCTTCATCCCTTGCAGCAGCGGTGGGATTAGGGGGAATACAGACTGGTAACATTGATCCTTCCTTTCTGGTTCACATCGCCATCAGGTAGGCTGGAAAATTACTTGAATGCTACGTGGGCTTTTGAGCAAGCAGGTGACTTGGCTACTGAGAGCCTATGGGAGGGTGAGAGTCTTAAACCCAGTGAGGACCTGCTCCCATGACAGCCCTGCTGCTTATTCACAGTATTTGCATAACTCCAAATGTGCGACCCAGAGAAATGCAAAGATATTCCTGCCCTGTTCGGCTGAGCCTGAGCCTATCCTGATTTTGGCACTCTAGTAACACTAAACAACTGAAGCTGTAAGTCAGAGAATGAAAGTGTGGTCACATCACTTTGTATGTGTAAGTTGCTGGCTCTTAACCCTTTTCCTTCCAGGAATTGTCACGTTCCTTATGGCAGCTCCGTGGTAATGTTCTCACCACTCTGGCTGGTTTATTAACCATTAACTCCCTTTCCCTTGAGACATCCAAAGAATGGGAACCATAGAAAATCATTTTGCAACTTTGAGATTCATAGGAAAATTTTATCCTTATTAACATGTAAATCATTGGGCAGTTTTATCACTTACACTAAGGCCCTTCTCATTAATCTGAACACATGTTCCCCTTTGAGGACATATGCTGCCTTGGAGGACAAATTGCCACAGGTGATTGAGGGCTGAGTGATTTAAATTAAAGAGCATTGCCACACCACAGATAATTCTAGTTGTCCCTCCAGCTCACTGCATTTCCAAAGGTGATCCATAATCCTATATTATGAAACTAAAAGTTTATACAACTGTCTTGCTAAAGCAAAGCTTCCAGAAAATGAAGATTGTGCAAGGCATACACTAAATAACAGACTGACATTTCCTATTTGATTATAGGATTTTGACCCTGTAGAGGTAAGAGTTTGGAAGAGCTCCCCTCTCCATTCTCTGTGTTTAACCATATCTTTTGGGGTCTAAAACTTGTGCTGGAAGTTAAAGATCCTTTAAGTTAGGCATCTTAATTCAGCGAGAATTGAACCACGTGGAATATGGTGCTGGAAGTTAAGTTTTCCTTGGCAGAACTTCATGGGTTGCATTTGGATTTCTGGCTATATACAGTTACCATTAGCTATGGATTACTCTTTGTAATTCATTATTTCAACATTTCTTCACCTCGCTTCCCACATCCACCATCTGCAGTAGCAATGACTGAAAGCCTATACTCCAGTATTTCAAACTACAGTCACTGGCTGGTGGTTTGATTTTAGAATCAGGCTGAAGAAGGCAGACTGAAATCTTAAGCAAAGATTTTGGACACTCAGTGTGTGGGAAAGAAAGAGAAAAAATGTGAATGCTGTGTGAATTCCACTCTTCTCAGAGATATAAAACAATTCAATTTCCTATGTCATATTTCACTCCTTGTATGAACAAACACGGTATTATCCATTACAACTGTGTCACTGGGTGCACATCTGTATATCCTCTTTGCTTGCAAAGTACAAAATGTATTTATTTGCTCTCTCAAGTCTTATCAGACGTGTAACCATCCCTCTTCAGAATTTACATTGGATTTACTGATTCCTTCTACTGCAAATGTGCCTTCATTTTTCCTTGGAGATCACAGCATTAGACCTATAAAGTTAATGTCTAAACCCCAGAGGTTTACTGTGAATGGGAAAACCACCTTTTCCTGATGAATTTTTTCCAGTTGACTTAATGGTTAGAGAAGAAAGGCTAACGTGTGCCAGTTTACATGCATGGAAATGGTGAGACCAACAAAAAGCCCAACTCTTTATTTACAGCATTTCTTCTCATTCAGTGGAAACTGATGGCTTTGATTCGACCAGACTGTGTTTTCTTTGCAAGTACAATACAATCAAGCTATTTTCAGCTGGCAATAAAATCCTTGAGAACCAAAGCAGATTTGGCCACTTTAAGAGATGAAGACTAATGCAATCTGATAATTAGGCCTTTTCACCGCCAAGAAGAAAAACCAATTTAATAACATGCAGCAAGACAGGGGTTAGAGCCTCTGGGTCTCAATTGGCAAGAACTGTGCCTGCAATACAACTCTAATTTGCTTCCACGGGGCGTCTGCAGATCTCTGCAAGGCTGAGGAGATGCTCAGAAAATGCGAGGAGAAAAGCCTCTCCTTCCACTGTTGTGGCTGAGCTGCAAGATGGATCAGAAAAAGCGTCCTGCCTTGGGATGCTCCTATTCTTACACCTCCTACACCCGTATGAAACATAAATATTCTGCTTTACCAGCGCTCTTCTTATCCCCTGATAGTGTTTTTCTTTCTGCAGATAGCAGATCTTGCCCTGAAAACTCCTCGGGCCATCTCACATAGCTCTTCAGTACATCAGAAAGGAGGCAGGGAAATGTCTGGCAGCCAGACTGCCTCAAAAGAGAAAACACTGAAGGAAGGCAAACAGAGCCTCACTCACTCTTGAGGGTTAAGTTTTCAGCTGTTTCTCACCCTCTTTGTCCTGGCTCCTTGCAACAGGAAAGGGTTTTTTAGAAACTTTTCTTGTAACTCCGACTTCCCCATTTGAGGGCTTTGGAAGTGCTTCTGCTGAAGTTCATGCAGGCGAGAGGTGGCTTTGTTACAGTTCCTGTAATCTGTGTAATAGATTCAAATCGATATTTCATTCAAAGGAGAGCTTTCTGGACAGAGCAGCTTGGAGTTTAAGGAAGCTATAAAACAGCCCTGATGTGTGCATTCAAGCCTTCTTCAGTGCGAAATGCTGGATGGGTTGGTCTGCAGAGCTGTGCTGCTGTGAATAAGTCTTACTCATCTCAGCGGATCTGGGCTCTTGGGTCCCGTAAGTTAGCGGTCTTTATCAGTCAGTTTGGTGAGTAAGGGTTGAGTAAGAGTCTGCAAGGGCAGGATTTAATGGGTAATATCTTGTGGGCATTGTGCAGAGATGTGTCCACCCACCCTCCAGCACACTGCATGTATTTTCAGCAGAGTGCTTCTGAGCCGCAGCGTGTCACAGCACCTTTATTTCCACTCCATTTAGGTGAGCACATACTTCATCAAGGTGGGTCAGATCGTTGCTATTTTACGTTCAGAAACGCAAGGGATTTTTTTGCCATGAATCTTTGTAGCATTTATCCCTGTAGACTTCAAATCTGTGGATGGGTGACTTCAGTCTTACTGGATGAATAAAATAATTGCTGTCTTTCCCTCTTGCAATTTTTTATTATTCCTCAATCACAAGAAATGTGCCCGAGTTAGAGAGCTTTTCTTCCAATTAAACATGGACAGAATTACCCAAGAACAACGCAGGAAGAATGCTTGCCCAACACGTCACGTTGCTCAATGTACACAATCACTTGTCTTTTCTTCACTCCCACACCACATAGAGCTGTGCATCCTGCACATACCACGCTGCGGGCTGCTAAAGGCAGCTGCATTTGGCCATTGTGCTTGTTGCTGCACCAATGCTTCCCCATTCGGAATATGGGGAACTCAACACATACCGTAAATGGCAACAAGGAGGTGTTTTCTTAGTGTCTTTACACTACTAGAAAGCATTTGCGGACAACGTTTTCAGTGAGCATTTCAAGACTTGCTCATGTCAGAGTTGTTACGCTTACAAAGTTTAAAGCAACCTAATAGTGACTGCGGGCACTGCTGTAGAATGGAATCATGGAATCATCTTTGAAGCCTGTTGAGGACACAGGAAGGAGGGGAGGCCCCCTCTGTCCCCGCAGACGCTGCTGTTGCAGTCCCGGGTGCAGCTCACAGTGCCCACAACAACTCCTACACCCTCATGTGCTCTGCATTCAGCAGTCACCTTCACTCCGACTTTTCCAGCCCACCACTCAGGGCTCTGTGATGCAGCTCAGCTGTTAGCACTGTGCAGGGGACACCTGCCTCGGAAACTCACACCCTTGCACTGTCCATCAGAGCCGGAGTTTGGCAAACTCCAGAGCATGCTTACAAGGCTGTTTTTGTTCCTGCAAGGCTCCCAGCCAGACATTTCATCCCTGTTTTCTTTATCAGATGTCTTAGGCCACGTCCACCATAGGGAGGACAAGCTTTTAAATGCCATTTTGATTTCTGCACATTTCACCCAGGGCCTGACAGGACAGCCTTCTACAGGTGATGTATGGAACAAAGAGATGCAGCCCACACACCGCAGCATGCCAATACTCTGCTTGCTCCAAGAGGTCTTAGACCAGGGATCAGAGCTTTGCTTTCCGGAGGGACATCAGGTTTCAGTTTAAGGAGCAGTGATGGAGCGGGGTGTGCCTGACGGTGTGTGTGAGGTCTGGGTTTTTGTGACTAGATACGCCGTATTTCAGCATTTCATAAAGATGGAACACAACCACCAAAGGAAACCAAACTGCTTTTCCCCGCTATTGTTTGTTACTACACGGGGCATCGGACAGGAGCCCAAGAGGTGAAGACCAGAGCGAGCAGCCTCACACATCCCACCCGGCATCTTCATAAGCAGCTCCCACCGAACGCCTTTCCGGAGGGGTAACACCCACGGGCAGGTGCTCCCCAGAGCTGCGGGGCTGTCCCGGGGTAGGGCCGCTCCCCGCGGACTGCGCTCCATCTACCGCAGCACTGCGCTCAGAGGGGGCAACCCTGCATGCAGCCCCGCATCGCCCCTCACGCAGCCCCGCATCGTCCAGCACACTGCCCCGCACACCCCCGCATCGCCCGGCGCACAGCCCCGCACGCAGCCCCGCACCGCCCCCGAGCCGGAGCCGTTCTCCCGCAGCCCCGCAGCCCCGCGGAGCGGCCCGGCCTCCCGTCTGTCATTGGTGCGGGGTAGCGGCGAGGGCGGGGCCGACCGGGCCGCTATTAAACATCACATGGCAGCCCGCAAAAAGGGGGCAGCGGCTCATTGAGTGGCTCAGTTGCAAGCGGTGCGGCGGCGGCCGGCGGGCACCTTGGGATTGGCTTGGCTTGGCTTGGCTTGGCTTGGCTTGCTGCGTCCCCGCGGATCTTAACACCCTTTAAACTCTCTAAGCACCTCTGTTAAAGCCACCGGCAGGTAAGGAGCGCTTTCTTTTCCCCATCTATGCGGGATGCCCCGAGGTGCCATCAGGGGTCTGGGCGATGCGACGCGTGGGGGCTTAATGCGACGTTGCCGAGTTAGCGCTTTCCGTGCTGGTGGATCTGTTTCACGCTTCGGCATAACCGCTCGGAGGGGGAACTCCTGCGTTTCTCGTGCACCATACACGAGCTATTCTGGGTGCCTCAAATAATTAGATAGGTATGCTGGGAACACTCGAGCATCTGCTTGCAGCATCTGTTTATGTTCATAACTTTCCATGCACCAGCTGCTCCCCCCGAGATATTTTGTTCGGGGGAAGGGCTGGAAGTTTGCATGACAACTCCGTCGTGCAGACGCAGCACCGCTCCATCCCTTTGCTCCTCTTGCCTGTTGTTTCCCGTGTAAGACAGAGGTCAAAACTATCAAATCTGAGTTATCAGATGCGTCATTTATAGAGGAGTGTCCGAAATACTTCAGACGGACGTGACAGGAACCTGTAGCTTCATTCACTGGCTTTATGGGAACGTGGGGTTTTCTTCGTTTGCAATCATTCTGCCAAGAATAGGAAGAAAGAAACCATATTGCAGCTGGGGAGTGTGTGAAGAGGATGCATTGTTTCAATTTAGTTCGTGACAGTTAAAGGAAAAAATACTGATAAGAAGCGGCAAATTTATCGACGGGGGCTGAGCGCTGCTCTGTCCCCTCCCGGCGGGGCCGCAGGTGTTGGGCGCGCCGTGCCCGCCTGCAGCACTTGTTCCTCGCTCCAGCCTTACCTTTACACTTGTTTGCTTTTCCATCCTCGCAGCCGGTGCACCAAGTACACCCCCTGGTGATGGCTATTTCACTTGTAGCTATTTTGTCATCAGCTAGAAATATCCCGAACCCGGCTCCTTTGTGGATAGCAGATGCAAACGCCACTTGTGTCCTTTCTCCTGTTTCTTCATACCCATTTCCCTACATCATCTGCTTTTTTTTTTTCTTTTTTTCCATTTTATTTTATTTTTACCTACCACTGTCTGTTCGAGCAGGACAGATCCTTCTCCTTGAAGGCGGCTTCGGTGTAACCCGAGTCCTGTCCCGGTAGAGCAGTGCTTGGCAGTGCCTTGGAGGTGACCCTGGGGCTGGGGAGTGCAATCGGGGCGGCCGTGCCCAGCAGTGAGCACGGGCTGTGGGATCGGGCTCCGCTCCTGTGATCCCTCTTTGTTCTGTTTACCGAGGGCAGCGGGGGAAGGCTTCGCTAAGGCAGCGCTTCTCCTCTCTTAGCAACATGTGCCCGGCTCACGGCGCGGGGCTGCGTGGCGTCAGCCTGGGAATAGCTGCTCCGAGCGCTCATTAGTGCTCCTCTTCTCCTCTGCGCTTCTGGCACTATACGGGTTTTGCTGGGTATCAGACCTTCTGCAGAAATTCCCTCCGAGCTGCTGGTCGCGATGTTTAGAAGTGCGTTGTAAATGTCTTTCCTCTGGGGAAACGTTTAGGGGGCATGCTTTCTAAGCGGGGTCTTGGGATTTGTACTGAATTTAGTTCAGAAATGCTGCAGACACAGCACAGCCCCCCCTTTCCTCTGTTCCTCCAAGCATCCCCTTGCAGCAGAGCTCTCCCATCCCATCCTGGTAACACTGCATCTGTGCCAGTGCTGGTAATTACAAGCTGCATCACTCTAATCTCGCATTCTCTTCCAGCAGGAAAGGTAGCGTGCATTAATGATAATAACACGCCTAGTGATGATTGAGTTCACAGCTCCACGCGTGTGTGTGCCTGGCTGGAGTGTGCTGGGCCCAATTACACAAAGGGCTGGGCTGGTTTGTGGGTTCTGGCTTGGTTTCTTTAGCCTGGTGAGGATTGCAGAGCTGGTCCCATGCTAGCTGAGCATCCCTGGTGCCTCCAACACACTGCTGCTGAGGTGTGCTGGGGGAGCGAGCTCGTT
Organism: Pavo muticus; assembly: GCA_016647715.1. Taxonomy (NCBI): domain Eukaryota; kingdom Metazoa; phylum Chordata; class Aves; order Galliformes; family Phasianidae; genus Pavo; species Pavo muticus. Next base: position 733,224 of record JACDJE010000185.1, on the reverse strand, counting down.
TAGCCTTTGAGCAGCAGGTGGATTAGCAAAATAAAAAGTACCATTAGATTTTCATGCTTGCTTGATCGCCTGTGGGATTTGGGGGACCTCTAATGAAATAGATGCGTGAGTCAGGGTGAGCACTGACAGGGGGTGGAGCAGGAGCAGGAGCAGACCTGCTGCCTGCAGTCCCATCTCGCATCCTCCCCGTGCTGAGCACTCAGAGGGAAGAGGCAATCTGCGCCGTGCAAGAAATAAAAGAGCTATCCCACAAGCAGCAGCAGCACGCCAGAGCATCGTTGTGCAAACTTCAAGGAGCAGCCTGCACACTTGGCTAAGCATGTCCCCAGGCACACCTCTGCTGTGAGGCTCTCAGCATCCAGAGGTGCAGCTCCGCTCATGGCGGCACACAGCTGTATGCAGCACAGCTGGGCAGATGTGCAGCAGGTAGAAGCGAATGGGATGGCAGCAATGTGTGGTACATCACTCAGCTCCCAAACTTCGAAATGCAGCCAGCTTGCTGCAGGAAGTTGTCGTTAGGATTTCGGTGATTCATGGAATTCAAACAAATGTCCCCAGGTCAAGACTTTTGCTGGGGGGAGCTGCCTGCTCTGACACTTGAGACTTTACAGCTTATCTTTCCCTCCGCCACAAGTTTTCCTCTAAAATCCAAGAGACAATGCAGAGGGGAAATAAAACTCTTCAGAATAAGCTGTTTCCTGGGCTGTGTATTTCCATCAGCTCAGAACAAAACAGACTCTGAATGTGGAATCTGAACATGACTGCGATTATAGGATGTGGTTTAGAAAAGTGATCAATTTGTGAACCAATGCAATGGTTTTTCAGGGATGTTTTTGTCTGGAACGCATAAACAATTTCACTCTCACCCTCTGCTCAGGTTTCTCAAAGTCCTTTCAAGCCCATTTTTTTTTTTTTTTAAAGTGAGCATTCAAAGAATTCCTTTGTATTTTTGAGAAGCCCCATGATTAAAAAGGTGTGAGGGAAAAAGTGAATCCTTACACTTATCTGACTATCTTGCATGTGCTGTGTAAGGGCTACACCATCCCATAAATCTAAATTGCTGAGAGTTTTACTCAAACGGGACGTAACTGAACTCATCCAAAGCTGCCAAAATGTCTTGTTCGCTGCTGCAGTCACAGATGAGTAATCTCAGCAAGTGGGTGGCGGGACCCATTGCACAACAAACACAAGTGAGGAAAAAAGAGAAGGTAGAAGTAAAACTCGAAGAGATCCTCCAGGGAAAAACATCCTGCACGCAACTGCAGGCATGCCGTTGTTTTTTGTTTGTCACCTGCTCTTTTTCCCAGCAAGTGTTTGCTGACCTAAAGCCCTCGTAATGCAGTGGAAGGATGTGGGAGGGCCAAGGAACTGTTTGAAATCCCTTCAGTTGCTGGAACACCTCTGTGAGGCTCTGGGGGAAGGAGGTGGACGCTTATCTGTTGCAGTTGTCTTGCTGAATCAGAGGAGCAGCCGTGGTACTGAGGCTGTGTCATGAGCAGAAGTTGTGCTCTTTGGCAGCAATAGATGTGTTGGGTTTGGGACAAACTTGGATGAGTTTTGATTATATTGATTTATGAGGAGGATGGTGATTTAATCCCCCACCAATGTAAACAGTACTTAAGTCTCCTCTCCTAGGGTAAATGGATAGCAGACATTCCTCGCTGCTTGGTTTTGGTTTTATTTCCTCCATGAGGTGAATGTATGGATGGAGCAGTTGCATTAATGCATCTCTTATCCTCTGCAGTATTTCAATTACATTTCCTGATATACAGTACATGACTTAATGGATGACGCACTTGTTAAAAGCTAGACCTGGGTCTAAGCCAGACCTCCCTGAAACAAGTCTGGTAGCTTCTACCTTCGGGAAGAAGGTTCTGCAGCCTCTCTGCTGAGCCTTAGTTGCTGGCATCCGAGGCCTTGAGGTGTTCTGAAGATGCTCATCCAGTCCTACCCCCATCCAGTCCTACCCCCATCCAGTCCTACCCCCATCCAGTCCCATCATTGGAGCCTTCTGCCTTTCCCATTCACAGAGGGTCATTACGACGTTTAGTTTGCTCCCTACAACTCACCCTAATGTTGGTGTAAAAACCAGCCCGAATGCAGTGAGTTGATGGTGTCAGAGGTACTGAAGCAGCCTGTATTCCTGACATCCACAGAAAACACACGGCTCCTTTTATAACTCCCACTTAATAGAAAAACCTAAGTTCTATGCAGTGTAATCTCATGGAACTAACTGATATTTGCATTTTCCAACTTTATTGTTTTTCTCAGTACATGTTGTCTTCCCTTTGCATGCTCCTTTGTTTGACATAGGTAAAGCAGTCCAGGAGACAGACACTGTACGTCGTTAAAAAACTGCTTCAGTATTATTTGAACAGAGGGAGGCTAATGCTAATTCTTTGTTGCAAAATAAACAGAAAGCCCCGTTGCAAACAGTTGATAGATTCTTCGTATGCCTGACTTTAAAGTGAATATTGCTTAGAGACTTGTGTGGCATGATCGCTTCAGGGCTTTCATTCGGGAAGAGTGGTGGCTTCTCTGCAGTAATGATGTCACTTTGGTCAATGCAGAACTGCGCTCAGAGAGCTCACGCATTCCAGAAAATGCTGTCATTAAGAATAAAGAAACTTCCTGCAACTCCAGAGGAGTGATTTTACATGATTCTCACGGGCTTGATTCATTATCCTTTTCCTCCAGGATCTAATATGACATTTCTCTTTCTCTTGCAGACCATGCCCTCTCTATGACGGTTACTTGTTAAGCTAACTCTGCATGCCAGAAGACTGTCCTTGGTTGATCCAAGGGCTTTTGGGGACTCCAGCCTCTCCCCAGTTTTTCTGTGTGTGTGTGTTCCTCTAGAACTTTCAAAACTGTTTCTCCAAAGGGTTTTGCAGAAACTTAGACTGTTTTCTAAAGCAGAAGCACCTCAGTCCACAGCAGTAGTGATGGGCAGCGTGCGAACCAACCGCTACAGCATCGTGTCTTCGGAAGAGGACGGCATGAAGCTGGCAACCATGGCCGTCGCCAACGGCTTTGGGAATGGGAAAAGTAAGGTACACACCAGGCAGCAGTGCAGGAGCCGCTTTGTCAAAAAAGATGGCCACTGCAACGTCCAGTTTATTAACGTGGGTGAGAAGGGACAGCGATACCTGGCAGACATCTTCACCACTTGCGTGGACATCCGCTGGAGGTGGATGCTGGTTATCTTCTGCCTGACATTCATCCTCTCCTGGCTTTTTTTTGGCTGTGTGTTTTGGTTGATTGCGCTGTTGCACGGGGATCTGGAGAACCAAGAAAATAACAAACCGTGTGTCTCGCAAGTGAGCAGCTTCACTGCAGCCTTTCTGTTCTCCATTGAGACCCAGACCACGATCGGCTATGGCTTCAGGTGCGTCACAGACGAGTGCCCCATTGCTGTTTTCATGGTGGTTTTCCAGTCTATAGTGGGCTGCATCATTGACGCCTTCATCATTGGTGCCGTCATGGCAAAGATGGCTAAGCCAAAAAAGAGAAACGAAACTCTAGTCTTCAGCCACAATGCCGTGGTGGCCATGAGAGATGGGAAACTGTGCCTGATGTGGCGTGTCGGAAACCTGAGGAAAAGCCACTTAGTTGAGGCACACGTGCGAGCACAGCTCCTCAAGTCCAGGATCACGTCAGAAGGGGAGTTCATCCCTTTGGATCAAATAGACATCAATGTAGGGTTTGACAGTGGGATAGACCGCATATTCCTGGTCTCCCCGATTACAATAGTACACGAAATAGATGAAGACAGTCCTTTGTATGACTTGAGCAAACAAGACATGGACAATGCTGACTTTGAAATTGTAGTCATTTTAGAGGGCATGGTGGAAGCCACTGCCATGACTACCCAGTGCCGCAGCTCATATCTGGCAAATGAAATCCTCTGGGGCCACCGCTATGAGCCCGTACTCTTCGAAGAAAAAAACTACTACAAAGTGGACTATTCGAGGTTCCACAAAACATACGAAGTGCCCAACACACCCATCTGCAGTGCCAGAGACTTAGCAGAAAAGAAATACATTCTCTCGAACGCAAACTCCTTTTGCTACGAGAATGAAGTGGCCCTCACCAGCAAGGAGGAGGACGAGATCGACACGGGGGTGCCCGAGAGCACGAGCACAGACACCCACCCCGACATGGACCACCACAACCAGGCAGGAGTGCCCCTAGAGCCACGGCCGCTGCGGCGTGAGTCGGAAATATGACTGGCGGACAATTCCTCTCTCTTTTGGTTGAAAGGAAAAATATAAATAAGTACCTATCGGTCAAAGGCACGTCGACCTGAGAAGTTGGCCCAGAACAGTTTTCAGACAACGGTACTGTTGAAGAGCGGCGTGAAGGCAAGCAGACCTGAGAAACCCCGGCTGGTTTGAGGGCTGTCCACAGAGGAGGGACAACAGAGAATGAACTCTAAACACAAAGCACTAAACATGTCTAAGTATGAACAGAAGGCACATATGTTGTAGAATAAATTATGTATATATTTTTTTACAAAACTTGAACTTGCAGGCAAGCTTTGGTTGGGTTATTATTATTTTTTTTTCAACTTTTTCCAGAATGCTTCTCTCTAGGGAACAAGAATGTTTTTAATGGCATAACAAAGGCAAGAATCTGCCTTATTATTATTATTATTTTTTAAAGAGCTGCTGCTAACTACATGAACACAAATGGTTATTTTTGTTGCAGTGTAGTTTTTATTTTCTCTTGTGTAATTTAAAAAAAAAAAAAAAAAAAAGGAAAAAAAGGTCAGTGTTGAACTTTTTGGGGTTGAAAAGCTCGTGATCACTTCAGAGAGGCCGACGTTGCCAGAAAGTCTAAACTCTTTTTTTTTGAGGCCAGTAGTTTGATAGCTAGAATCAATTTCTCTCTTTCCAATTACATAAGGGGCATTATGTAATATCAGGCCAATCAGTTGCCTCCAGCAAAAGTATGATTTTTGGGGGGAGAATTTAATTCTCTGTCTAAAGGAAGCAATGAAATAAAAGATTATATATATGCATAGAAAAAGTACTAAGTTAAAACTACCTACGTGGATACCAAAGAAAATGCAGTTTTGCACAGTGGAGTTTATTTAAGGAAAAAAAAAGAAAGAAAAATAGAGGAAAAAAAAAGAAAAAAGAGGAGAAAAAAAAAAAAAGGAACAGGCTGCTTTAAACAAACAAAGAATTTCAAACCTCAGACACTTTTTTTTTTGTTTGTTCGTTTTGATTTCTTTTTTTTTCTTTTTCTTTTTACAACCTTTATTTTTGCACCTTATTCTAAAAGCTTAAGACTCGGATCTATAGTGAGCTAGGGCCCCTCCCCACAGCCCTCCTCTGTAAGTGGAAGAAATCCCCTGCTTGTTTAAGGGGAAGCACAGTGGGGTGGTGGCAGACAACAGACCTCCTTCCCCTGCTTGCTCACCGGGTGCAGCAGTGCTCGTGCCCCATCCCAGCCCCAGCATCCTGAGCCACTGGGTGTGCTGCTGCAATGCAGCGCGGCTGGAGAGGGCGTTGGGGTGCAGATGAGCCAATGCATAAACCCCCCAAAGAGGAAGGGAGAGGGTAGTGGAGAAAAAAAGCTTTCCTGATGCTTGGGAATGGCACAGGGGTTTTGTGATGTTTTGTGAAGATGCTTCTCTCCAGCAGGGCAAAGGTGTCAGAAAAAGTGAGGCTGTAAAGCACGTTCCTGCCTCCTGTTCTCCACAAATATCATTGACTGGTGGATGAGAAGCACCAGGGCTCTGAGCACTCTTTGGCTCTGTGGTGTTCGGCTCCTTTGCCCAGGCTGTAGAGCCTCTGTGCCTCCAAGCTGAAGGATGCACTGCCTTTGTGGCACGGCACGGCTGCTCACTGCAGAGGGGAGGTGATGGGGACAGCAACCCTAGTCCACTCTTACAGTATTGGATCACTGTATGCCATTAAAAAACAGCTTGTTCTAGGTCTAACGTCTTCTGCAAACAGATATCTGTGAAGGCTGCTGGCCCCTTCCAGCCCTGCCTGAAAGAAATGCCTGCAATGAAATGGTGTCTGGTCAGATGGGATCTGGGCGTGAAACGGTGGGAATTCGACATTGTAAACGTAGACTTGGTGACTGGAGAGGGCAGATGATTGAGTGCACGTAGAAGGCGGTCGCTGGGGTGGGGGGAAGTAAAGGAGAGCTGAACGCAATGCGACTCGGTCGCAGTTTCTGGGTCAACGTTGGTGAAAACAACTGAGTGCTGCTAGTGCTGCTATTGTGATATACTTGTAAAAGGAAATACCTAAACCAAAGAGTATTCGGTGAAACAGAGGGGGGCATGAAAATGCAAAGGGGAAGGGATGGAAGTGGGACGCCAAGGAGGAGGAAAGGGTCCTCTCCTCCAGGTCAGTGTCCCCAGGAGCACAGCGCTCTGCAGGATGATACTGGAGACGCCTGAGGGAAGAGATGGGGGAGAAGGGGATGCAGGATTCTGCTTGTTTCTTTAAAGAGAAATTCACAAGAAAAAAGAAAAGAAAAGAAAACAACAGAAAACCACAAAGATCCCCTCCCCTTAACGTTTCTGGTGCAGAGGTTTGGGGTTTGGGTGTTGGGTTTTTTTTTGTTTGTTTGTTTTGTGTTTTTTTGTTTTTGTTTTTGTTTTTCAAGTCGGTTTTTCAGAACTATTTTTAAAATGTACATTTTATAAAGTTTATCAAGTATTTTCATATTTAAAGCCAAATGTAAATAGCAGTCTGTAAAGGAGGACAAGGAGAAGAAGAAAAAGAAAAGGCCACAAGAAGTATAAATTCTGCTCGGCAGCCTCGGCTAGCTAGTACCTAGATGCTACCGGTTAGCATGAGTTTTAGCAAATAATTGCAAGCCTTATAGGATTCCTAATGCTATGAACTCTTTATTTATTTTTACGCATGGACTTTTGAGTTGAAAACACGTTCTAGCTACTGGCATTTTTAAATTTACCAGCTTTCCCAGTGCTAGTCTTATGGAGGGTGTGCATCGAGGCAATCCATGGCACTCTCTGCAGTGTTCTTTTTCCTCTTTTTTTAACCACCCTTTGTCTTTGCCGATGGACTCTCACATTGCAGAACTGCACTCAGCCTCTGGCTCTGGGAAGCTGCTAGAAACTGACCTGCAATGTGCACGCTGTGGTACCCTTCCCCTTGTCCATCGTTCCTGTTTTTACCAACATGCCTTGGTGAGCCCGGTGTAGGACCGACTATTGTAGCACACTTCTACAGCAGCAGCTGGGTTGGTCGATGGGAAAATGTTATTTTTAAGGAGTACAGAGTGAGTGACAGCATTTGGTCCGTTCCTGATGACCCTGGGCTAAGCTGATATTTAAGGAGGGGCCCTTTGGACTGACTGAGCTCTACCTGTAGGCTCCTGCAGGGCTCTTTACCAAGGACAGAGTTGGCTCAGCTGGCTCGCACAGAAGGTTTATACTGTATTTTGCTTAGGGTCTGGGGGGAATATGTTATTTCTGCCCTTCCCTGAAAATACTTGAACGAGACACTTATTGTCTGAAACACAATACTGCGTACAGTGACAAAGAGCATTTCTGAGGCAGGTTGGGATCTCTTCTTTCCTCTGTCTCTTCTGTGCGAGCCGTCTGCTGGTAGGTAACAGGGGTCAGGTCCTTATTGGCTGTACCTAATGATACTCGCCCAGACGTGATACACTTGTGTTGTTCGTTTAGCACTTGCTTTTCCCAGAAAAGACAAAGGATCCAGGCATTTGATTTGTTCTCTTAGGTCTTCTTTTTCATCATGGGTTACAAGGTAAAACTGAGAAGTACTGTAATGTCTTTAAATTATGGCTGCTCACGACCATTGTAAAGTAGAAGGGTGCTGCGTAGTTGCCATCCCACAGCCAACGAGAAACTGATTTTGTAATGACTTTTGGCCTCCAACTATTGTAAGGTGAACAATCTAGACATCTGACAGTTGTCCATTACTATTTTCCTGTTTGCAGCCTTTTTGTATCAAAGTCTTCCTAATGTACTGCACAAATTGTGGATTGTACAGATTTTTATATATTATGTCTTATTTTATTATTTCTAAATAAATAAAAAAGAAAATTGAGAATGAACTGGTGTGTGCAGCATGCATGTGAGTTAACAGGACGTTACAATGCAGCTGTGTTTATGCTTGTCCCTGAGCACAGCCATTGTCTGAAGCGCTTTAGGAAGAGACAGGTCTTTCTCTCCCTTGACAAAAGGCAGGAGGAAAGGTGATACGGTCATTATTTGCCAGATGGGAACACAAACACGATTCTCTGCAGCTTGCACCAAAAGAAGATCTGTCCCAGGGAGACTGACTGACTTTCTTAAGGTCATACCTGAAACTGCAGAGCTCCACATCATTAGCTACAAGTTGTCTGAAACAGTTAGAAAGCTCAAAGTCTACATAAACTACAAAGCATGGGGAGAGGGGAAGTGAACGTGCAGAGCATAAGCGAGTGTGCTGAAACGTTTGGAAAAGGATTAAAAAATTAAGCAAGAAACATCCTCAGATCCCCATGTTTCATGTGTCCCTGGAGCATCCCAGTATTGAAATGATGCTCTTCATTTGAGCTGAAGTGCAAACACGTCATCTGTCATCTCCATACAAGCCTAATTTATCCAGAGCCCTGAGCCTTTGGAGCTGTGTTCTTGTGCAGCAGGATGGGGAGGTGCAGGGGAACAGGCCCTGGGGTAACAGACTGGGGGCTGTGTGCCCATCCCGGTGGGTTGGGAAGCTCTGTGCCCATCCAGAGGGCTGGGGAGCTCTGTGCCCGCTGTGTATGTGTGTGTGTGTGTGTGGCCTCTAGGGCAGACACTGGAGCTGCACAAGGGTGACTCAGCTTGAAAATGCTGATCTAACCGGAATGCAACGCGCTGCAAAGGCTGGGGACGGCTGTTCAGAGCTGCGACGCGGCTCTGACCTCTGCTGAATTGTCCAGCTTTTCATCAGACTGTAATGCTCGTTAAATACAGCTCGTAAATGAAGCCTCTGATAGAGCCCTGACCTTATCTAGAAGAACTCCTTTTATAAATTCAAATTCTCTTTTCAAAATCTAATGGTCTCTCGAAAAGCTGATCATAATAATTGCAGGGCTGGATTTAGAGGCACAGATTGGCTGTCACAGCCAGGATCTGCTTACAGTCCTGCTGAAATCCTCTTCCAGGCAGTCCCAAGCCCTGGCTCGCTGCTCCCAGCCTCTGTGTGCAGGGGACAGGGGCTTCATACCCTCCCTTGCTGCTGCCCTCCCCTTCTCTCTCTGAACACTCATCCAGGCAGGTGCATTCAGCATAGGTATGGCACAGCAAGCTGCACTAGAGGCAGATGTATGGACCAGCTGCTCCCTCTTTTCCCAGTCTTCTCATTGAACGAGTAGTGCTCACAGATGGTTTTGACATGCCAAGCTCATGTTGAGGGCTGCAGGCTTCCTATCGACCAAAAATGTTTAAAGGAATGTCCAGGCTTTCAGAAAATGTTGAAGCTAAACTCACAGCTTCAGGGGAGCCTGTTTCATGGGTTCGGACCCTTGGCAGGTGGAGGTCGCTGTCCTCTGCAGTGGTGTTCCACTGAAATTAGAGGATGAGGAAAACCAACTGAATGGCCATGGAGTTGTAGCTGCGGCATTTTGCTCCATACTGTTTGCAGTTGGATGGAACCACAGCTAAATCCTTCTTCTTATCCTGCTCATAAGATAGACCTCATCTTGTAAGGAGCTAGCAGCAGTTCATCACCCTCATGGCCACCTGAAACCAGGAAAGCCTTTCTCTCTGCTTCACCCATAGCACTGCCTTCACTTTGTCCTCTCCTGAGGATGTTGGGATGCTTCTACTGGTTTGCCAGTGTTTGGGGACAGGACAGAAAAGTGAAAGCAGTGAGCATTATGGAAAGTTCAAGAACATAAAAATGGATGAGTCTCAAATATAGCATCCTTCTTCTCCTTCTTTCAAAGTTTTCTCTGAAGTACAGTCTTAAATCCAGCACCACCATTGGCAGTGTTACTCAGCATACAAGTGCAGGCTATTCCATGCAAGCCAATGCTTTTTATAGGTTTGGATGGGCAGGACTGGAAGGGGCCAGAAATACACTTATTTCAGCAATATATGCATTTTACATTATTCTTTTACAAAATTACTGCTCTTCCCTTTTCCTTCCTTTCTAGCTTGGATTCCAACCCGTAAACTTCGGAAACTTTTAAAAATCCACAGTGGGACTCATACAAATGACATCCACTAAAATATGAAATAGTTGCTGAGTCCCTCTGGTTGGGGAGTCGTGCAGAAGCGAGTCCTGAGCTGTGGCAATGTTTGCATTCCATGGCAGATAGATTTCTGAAGTTACATAGCACAGGGTCCTGAAGGAAAGAGATGAATCTCATCTTGGGGCAGAGAGATGACGTAGGGAAACAATACTTCAGCTCTACGTTCAAAGTCTTTTGAGATTCTTAAATGGTGCAGTGGCTGTGAGCTCCCAGGAGGACGAGCTTCTACCTTTAGCCAAAACATCTCCATCTTCACCTCTGTATTTATTTTTGTGTGAGCCCTTTGCATGCACACCCATCCACGCACAGACAGGATTCAAGACAGACTAGCCAATCATTTTTTTTCCTTCTTGCCATGTTGATACTTGCAGCGAGTCCATGTTACTGGAAAGGCAGCAGTAGATCAAAAGTTGGTATTTTCTCTGTTTACACCTTAGGCAAGAGAGCTTTGGCTCTCTGCAGTTGACTCAGGACATATCTGTGATCTACAAATGGAAAAGGTGGGAATTCCTTTTTTCCTTCTGCAAGAGTTTGGCAAGAGATGTCTGTCCTCTAATAAGAAGCCCAGCTGCTAATTGAAAGAAGAGAAGCTTTACAGGAAGATAAAGTGAACAAAGCGATGGAGCAGCTCAAATGCTCACGCTGCTTTTCAAAGGTGATGGAGGGAAAGCAGGAGGGCGAGCAAACGTTGCTGTTTGCTGGTTCCAGCGGGCTCTGTAGCTCCACCCGAAGGGCAGCTCCCCTCCGGAGCGGGGCCGTGCCGGCACTGGTGCTTTCAGAGAAGCCGGGGGCATTAAAAGCAATTAAAATCCCTGACTTATCCTAATTAGAGCCAGTACTGGAGTTGCACTAGAGTCGTTATCTCAAGTTTTCCATAGCTCTCTCCCAATGGGCCCGGGAGTTTATTTCTGCCCTTCTCATTCTTTCCCCATCCTCATTCTCTCTCTTTTCCCTTTTGGAGAGCAACGTCTCCTGCTGACACCCTCCGACAGGCTTTGATCTCAAGGACGCTCACGGATTTTGCATTTACCTTTATAGCTGCAACTTTTTAATGGAGCTGGAATTTCCAATATTTGTAGCTCGTTAACTCCTACAATGAGATCCTTCTGCTGTTCTTTCTGCTTGGCGCCTAATGAGGAGGGGCTGCCAGAACTGCTGTGCCCATCCCTCGCCGTATTATCTGACAGTTTTTCTATTGAATTAACTCAAGGTATGCACTGACTAAACATCTTCAGAACTGTTGGACAAACAGACTGTGTAATATCCATAAATTAAGGCAGATCGACTTCAGATATGTCAGTCTCTCTCTCCAAGGAATCCCTGGACCTCAGCATGTTGTGACAGTCCTTGCTTCAGCAAATCTGGAGCTCTCAGTGAGGAATAATGAGAGTGCTTTCATCCGAAGCGGTATCACCAGTGAGACTAATCTGCCATTCTCCTTCTCAAAACCGTACTCTCATCAGATATGAATTAAACCACTGGGAGAGCAGGGAAAGAAAACGCGAGTAGCATTTGCATGCATTGTCCCTCCTCATCATCTGCTGCAAAGAATCACATCCTGGTGCCTTTTTAATGACAATACAGCTCTTACAATAAATGATTAAACAGACACAGTCTTTCATATTCCGGAATTCAGATTTTGCTCCACGTGTAAATTATTTGCATGCATTTGAGATAACAGTTAATTATGTATTGCTTGAAAGCCTCATGCTGCTCATTTCAATTCTTGCAGGGCTCCTTTCATGGATATTTCCACATCCCTGGAAAGATGCAGAAGATGCTCATTGCCTCCCAGCAGACTCACAGGTGACTATATCAGCTCTACAGGCTCATAAATTCCTTTGAAACTCAGCTTTTCATCCATGGGAGCAAGCAAAGCCTGTGAGCTTTAATAATAGCACTGCTATTGCTTGTGCTGAAAAACATTAGTGTTACAATTCAAATACTCTGCTGCCCCTAACACACCTTCCCAACACATCTGGCCCATTCCAACAGGGCAGATCTTGTTTCAGATAGGAGATGTCCACATTCCATCCTTGAAGTTCATCTCCTCCACGTATCAAAAACGTGAACAAATAGCCACAATGTGCACCCTGGGGAGGAGAGAAATCTGCTTTTCTTTTTCTTGGCTGGCTTAATCCATGCTGGAATCGTGTGACTTTTCATCTCTGCAGTCAGAGGAAAAGGCTAACTTGCAGTGTAAAAGTAGCTTGATAAATGGTGGAAAAATAATTTGCTGGCTTTCCTAAGAAACTCCAGCTCCTCCTCCCCCTGTGTGCCTTCCAGCGCCCCAGAATTCATTGCATCAGTGCATGTTATGGCACCTTGGGGATGTGTTAGTCATAAGCATGGAGCTACTGGTGCTCTGCAGGCGTATTTTAGCTTTGGCTCTCACATGAGTGCTCTGACACATCAGGGCTGTCTGCACGTCTGGGTAGCGTTTACTTGTGGGTGCCTCCTGAGATTCCAGTCCGCACAAAAAAAGGAAACATCTAATTTATTTGTGCTAAGGTATGTGTGAGGTCCTTCTGTTCCTCCTTGCAGGTGGTGAGGGCTTTGGGTACAAAGTTAACATGGGACGAAGGCAAGAGGGATGGGAACTCTGTGTTTGTGCCACAGTGTCCAGATCCAGTTCTCCCCTTTCTCTTCTGAACACTACAGGATGGCCAGAAAGAGAGGGGAGGTTGCATCCAGCCTTGTGTGCCCTTCTCTGTTGTTTCTGGCACAGGAACATATTGGGAAGTCCTCGCGTACCTCCCAGGCTGAGGGCACCTGCAGGTGGGAGCCAGTGAGAGCCACACCGTTCTCTGGGTGCAGGGGTTTTCTGCTGGAGGCAGCCCTGGAGGCTCTTTTGCTCTCACCTGGTGCACTCCTAGCTAATTCCAGTTTTATATGCAAAAAAAGGTGAGATTTAAACTGACGGCTCACTCTTCTTTTGCATATAAGCTTAGAATTTCCCTATCTGCCCTGGGGCTGTAGCACCAGCCCTGCTTCAGAATAATTTTGGAAGTGCTTTTGGGCCCAACCTCCCTTAACTATCACAGATTGCTAAAATACCAAGGCATACTATTAAGCACTGTATTTTCCATCATGAAGTATACTAAAGTTACTAAGACCAGAAATACCAAGGTGTTTTAGCTTAAAATACTAAGGCATTACGTGTGCATTAGGTTCTTTCATGCCCTGAGCCATTTGCCAACACTTTGCACATAACCACAATGATTTTATGCAAAAGAAGGGACGGGCACAGTGTAAAGTAAAACTGTCCTGGCCTGTCCACATGAGCTGTTCCCAGCTTTAAGAAGCTGGAGCACAAAGAGCAACCTTTCTAATTTTTCTCTCCCTTAAAATGAATAAGCAGATAGAGATCTGGTGCATGAGCAGAGGAACAAAAATACAAAAAAAGAGCAAAGCCTTGTATTTAGCAAAGGTTTTGTTAAGCGAAATGCCATTTTTGTGTTTTCCCCTTAGGGAGCAATAAGAAAACTTCTCTCTGTACATGTTTCTTTCTGAGACAAGCTCCATGACTGGTCACAACCTGTAATAAAACTGCCATATCCAAGAGAATATATTTAATATAGGAAAGGCAAAATAGAATGATATGATCTGTTTGGGGTTCGAAGGTAAATGTTTAGACATTTTTTTCCTTTAAAATAATCTGTGATAGATGCTGGTTAGCTGACTGGGAAATGAAATCATGGAGGATTTATGCCGTTAATGACAGGCTATGATGTCAAAGACACTTGGCCTGTAGCCATAACCTTTTGTGTGGTTCTGGGTTGGTTCTTATAAATAAACAGGACTGCTCAGCTGCTGCCTGGATAGGAGTCCCCATCGCTTGGGAACACTAAAAGCCAGGGTAAGGAAAGCACTTAGGAACACTGAGCACAAAATTCAGGGGAAGGGATGTCTTGCAAGAAGCGCTTTCTCCCTTTACCATCTCTGGTTTTGCAGAGCAGGGTTTAGTTAATATTTAAAGAAACTCTGGATCGCTGAAATAACACTGAAGCCAATCTTACTTTCTGAAACTCCACGGTATGGTGTTGATTTACAATCAGTCAAAAGCCTGGACACTTTGTCAATAATGTGCTTCAGCACAGTTCTTGTTCTCTCACCCCATTTTTAAGGTAAGGAAGAAGCCTGGCTTAGCTTGTCTGGCTGTGCCAGTGTGGCACCAGCGCTGCCCATTCCAATGACTTGTGAAAGAAAACTGCAAATCTGAATGCAGAGAGACAGGAAAACCCTGAAGTATATATAGCTTTCGTATCTGTCCCCTAAGGAGCTTACAGGCATAATTTTAATCATATTTTGCCAGATTATACCCAGGATTTGCTTGCAGCCGTCTCAGCCAGTTGATACATGGGAGGGCTTCATTATGTTGTTATTGGTGTCATTTTTCTTTTCACATCGAGCTGTTTTCCTTTTGTATTTTACCCTCCGGGAGCTATGTTGCTAATGCCTCACTAGGTGCCAGACCCTCTGCTGGGTAAGGCAGTGCAGCTGCCTTATACTGCCTTGAATGTCACCGCCTTGTAAGGATCTAGGTCCCTTTATTAAGGTAATTAGCAGCCCTATGTCACAGATTTCTGCATAAGCACGTCAACAGCCACTCCTTCCGCTCTTCCAAGCCGTGCTGCAGTTCTGCTTTGTGCTGAAGGCTGCAGTGACGTGAGCAGGACTGGCAACCCTCACGTCAGTCCTTTTGGGATCTCCACCAACAGCCCTTCCATTTTTTTTCCACTGGCAATTCGTAGAACATCCTGAATTGGAAGGGTCCCATAAGGATCAATGAGTCTGACTCCATTCTTTCATAGACAAATGATTTTCCTATGCAAATCTTCGTCTTTACTTTTGCTCGCTAGTTTGAAATGACTAAGGTATAACACTATTTGCTCAGCTTACTAAACACAGTCTATAAAATTGACATGAACCTTACATAGGGTTATCTGTTTTGTCCATTAAAAGTATAGTTTCCCTTAGTTTATTTATTTTGGATGAATTTTTTCTTTTCCAGAAGTGCAGCATTGTGCACTGGAAATTTTGCCTTGTGGAGCCCTATCATTAGCCTGCTGCCTTTACATCTTCCCATGCAGCACAAATGGAGTGAATGGGAGCAGCACGACAGTAGTACTTGGTCCCCTGGACTCAATGATCCTCATGGGTCCCTTCCAACTCAGGATACTCTATGATTCTCCTGCTGCTAGAGGCAAAAGGAACTTGCATTATGGAGCAAAGCCTCCTTCTGATGGAGTCCTAGTACAGATGGAGTCATAGAATCATAACAGCTGGAAAAGACCTCCAAGATTGTCTTGTCCAAACTGTCCACTTACCACCAGTACTGCCCACTAAACCATGTCCCCTAGTACTACTTCTAACCTTTCCTTAAACACCTCCAAGGATGGTGACCCCACCACTTCCCTGGGCATCCTGTGCCAATGCCTAACCTCTCTTTCTGAGAAGAAATTCTTCCTAGAATGGTCCTTCTCATCCTGCTACCCTTTGCACACCGTTTGCATATAGTATAAACATTTGCACCAGATTAACTAAAAAAGGAGGCTTTGCTGGGATTCATTTGCTCTATTTATCTCAGTGCAAGTTATTTTGGTGGGTACAAGCACCCCATTGCCTGGTGGTGTTGTAGGGGTCGTTCAACATGGGAGTTAGCACAGGGAGCATTGCTGGGTGGGCTGCGGATCAGCACCGTGCACAGAGAGAGGGTTGGTGTACAGCAATGGGACTGCCTTCATGGTGCTGTATGGCAATGGCAACCTTCATGGCAATGGCAACCTTCATGGTTGGGGCTGGGCACCCACCTGCCCCAGCCTCATGGCCCCAGCACAGCTCTAGCTCCAGTAATGCCATCCAGATGTCAGCACTGCTCTGCTGCCCGACGGCTGCGTCTCACTATTAACATACTTGTTTTATGACAGAGTGGGATCATTACAATTGTCACATTATTCTGTTTCTTTTTTTCCCCTCTTCTACTAGGAGAGACACTGATGATTATTTTAATAGGAGGAAACAAGTTCCCTATGTCCTTTTCCAGTCCTAAAAATACAACACTGTATTTTCCAGACAAGTTTATGACTGTAGATTTAAGTGTTCAACTAGAATACATTAAAATGCCCTCAATTTTAGGGCAAAACATTCCTGATACCCAGAGGAAAGAAGGGTCCCTTGAACTGAATAACAGCAGTATAATTGTTGGTATTTTCAGATCTTATAATCTACAAAGTTATTCTCAGACACACATCTCATTCACAAAAATATCTCTAAAACAATATCAGAAGAACTTCACTTGAGGACAGCTCATTTTGGAAAAATATAAATCATGGCTCCATTTAAAAATATTTCAGCTCAAAGAGCCATAATACTTTATTTGCATGAAAAGAAGGCGGGGTTTATTAAATATTGATGTGTGGTTTACAGCATGGGCTAAAGTTTCCTTCTTAATATATTCCATAACTTCGCTCAAGAGACTTCAGTCCTGAGGGAGTGTAAATTCCTCCTTAAGGGAGTTGGAAATAGAGAAGAAATACACTCGGAGGGTATAAAAATGCTGATATACAATACATTTTCCTTCCAAAATTCTGCTGCATTTTGAATGTTTGAGGTAATGATTGACATGAACTAACTAACGGCAGTACATGAGTGAGACCTGGCATGGTGCACAGGTTGTGTCCAGGTTGTGTGTGGACACCTTGTGTCCAGGTGTGCCCAGGGCAGGTGGTGATGTTAAAGGTTGGTCAACTAAAGGAAGGATACAAGAAGTGCCAGTAGGATGGAGCCAGAAAAGAGGGATTGAAAAGGTACCAAGCAGGTAGTGAGGTGGGTCAGGAAATATAGGATGCAGTAAGGAGATGTGCAGTCAGGTGAGTGGGAATCATGAAAATGCAATGGGATTTCGGCTTTTAAATCATGCAGGGACTTTTGGCAACTATAACATGAAAGTGTTTGAATCCACAGAGATGAGGGGAAAGCTAAAGGAGGAGATATTTCAAAGGCTTGATGAGGAGGTAGGTGTTATGGAATATTTATCAGGGCTTTTGATAGCACGCAGACAACTTCCACGCTGGTTCAGTGGCCATCAGCCCTCTCTGGACACGGACTGCCATGCAACATGGTATGCTCTATTATTTCCACTGCTTTAAACCACAAAAAAAAAAAAAAGAATAAAAAATAGATCTCCTTGAAGATGAGATAATCCTAATGGAACAATCCTGAAATATCCGCTAAAAACGGCATGCCTTCCAACTCAGGATACTCTATGATTCTCCTGCTGCTAGAGGCAAAAGGAACTTGCATTATGGAGCAAAGCCTCCTTCTGATGGAGTCCTAGTANAAGAATAAAAAATAGATCTCCTTGAAGATGAGATAATCCTAATGGAACAATCCTGAAATATCCGCTAAAAACGGCATGCAGGACTGGATGGGGAATTTCCACATGGGAACCTTCCACACATGCACAGTGTGTTGTCTCTCATTTAAAATCCCATAATTCTATTGAATTTTTTTCTCCTGTAGACTTAAAAGGCAGAACCACTTATTATTTGTGTCTGGGAAAGCAGTCAAGACCCATATAGACTCAAATTGGACTTCTTTTTTTCTTGAGGATAATGTAATTGCACACAAACAATGATCCCCTCTAACTAACTGTCATCCGTTGTGTGAAGAGTCCTTTGGCTGAATTGTAAATATCTATGAATTGCACCCAAAAAAACAAAAACAAAAGCAAATATATATATATATATATACATATATATATATCTATCAGGCTATAAGTGAGTTTTGGAGATGTCTAGTCTGGGGATCTGTAATTAAATCAAGGAGACTTTCTGATCAATCAAAGGGTCAGCGTAGCGGGGCAGTGCTTTGAACCACTGTCTCATTAAGACACAATTGCCTCTTCTCTTCCCAGATTGTTTACAACAGAGGGCTTATTCCTAAGCGGTCAATAATGGGAGAACATAAATCACAGCACAGAAGGAGTTGTTCCTGGTTTATGGGCCAGATCCTCAGCTGGTATAAATCACTGTTGCCCCAGTGATGTCACCTAAGCACTGCTTTATTTATACGATCCAAAGACCTGTCTCATACTGTTCTCATTTTGTTGGCTTTTATTGACTCACTCTGTAGGCATGGATTCTCATATATATAAAACGAATATGAAGATAATTGAGGTATGTGAAAAGTGATTTTGTAAAATTTTCAAGGGAAAATCTGAATTGCTCTCTTCCTTCCCCCTTCATTTTATATAAAAAAAAATAGTTACCATGTGACTTTTTGTCAGCTCATAACCATTTCCCTACGCACCACCTCGGTCACTTTGCACTCTCCCATTTGCAAAACGTTCCAGTGGTCTTTGTGTGATCTCCTGGAGCTGCTTGTAGATGTTAAACTCAGACAGGATGTCCCCAGGCTGGCTGAGGACAGTTGTGTTCACTTCTGGCTTTCAGCTCTGGGGTAAAACACAGCTACTGGGAGCCTTTGAATCATCCCATGCTTAGTGTTGGTCTACACCAGCACTTCGCTCCTCACAATATCACCTCAGTACCTTCCTGAGCAACCCAGGTGGATGTGGAGCAAGCAATCAATACCCACCCAACCCTCACAGCTCCTCTAACAAAGCAATATTACTAATAACCTATTACTAATAACTGGTTAGACTTACAACAGCTCCTTTTCATTTTTGCTCCATTGGTTGCTGTGACCAAATCTGGCACCATGAAGTCCCTTTTATACATCCTGGTTGTATTTCATCATGCTGATATCAGGACTGATGTCACTGGTGTAAATATGGCACAGAGATCAATGTTAAATAGTGGATTTGGGATCCGTTGACAGAGTTATAGCTCAGACTGTGTTTGACCTTCTTTGGCCAACTAGGAGCCAGAGGGGTTTTTCCATGTCATTCAGTTAAAGGAGTTTCCACTGTCTGGCTTTCTCCTCTCACTGCACTGCACTGCAGTGACAACAGACAGTTGAGAAAGAAAAAAAATAATAAAAAACTCTCCAAGGAAATAATAAAAATTTATGAAAGAAATCTCCAGAGAACAAAACATCAGACAGGCAGAGAGTAAACCTGAGAAAATAGCCATGGAATATTGTGAAAAATTGATGAGCAGAGCTGCAGATACTTGAAAACAATAAACAAGCAGAATCTACTTAATTAGGGAAGACTGCAATGTTATTTTTCCTGGTTAAAATGCTAACTTTTAGGTCCATCCAGAATTTTGGCACTCAGATCAGGATGTGCCCAGTCATTCGGGTATGCTTCTGCCCTCTCCCAATGGAGCCTTCCAGTACAACCATAACACATGTGCTCAAGAATAAATAGTTTGTTATTTAATGTGCCTTTAACATGCTTTCTGTGTTTAGGGCAGCACTGATAACTTCAGGTCCCATGATGTTCCTGGGTGCCACAATATAACAAAAACTCAAGCACCATAACCTCTGCTTTGTTGCTAGAGGTAGGCTGAAGATCATACGTTTTCCATCTGATATATATATGTGCATGTATGTATATATATATACATCTATATAGATATATACGTATACAGGTGCACGTATAGGCTGGCTTCGTGCTCACCACCTCTGATTTCACCCCCTTCACTAATCCATCAGTCTCCCATCGACTTTCTTGGGCTCTCCCAAGTGATTTGGAGGATTCAAACTCTCACAGGTGTTGGAATTTCTTCCTGAACTGTTGGTGACGCTTTCCCTTTACTTCCTCTGAGCCTGGAAATCTTTCTTATGCTCCTAATCTGCCTGAAACCATCATTTCTTATCCAAAGCTGCTTAAGCAGTTGGGGAGTAACGTTCATTTCCAGGCAATATGTGCGCAAAGTTGGATGAGGGCTGGTTTGCAAACGGAGCTGGCTGTAATCCGGAATAAAATTAAACCTTAATCACTGTGTTTGGAAGGAAAGATTTGTCACCGCCCAGCAAACGCGTATCTTAATAAACACATTAATTCCCCTGCAGCACAAATCCATTCATATCCACTGGCTTAAAAGTATATGCATCTGCACATGGGAACCTGGGATTTTCCCCCATCTGAAGCAGTGTGTTCCAGTTGAGAAAGGCTTACATATAAGTACTGATGACCCTTCAGGAAGAGATGTCATTGCCACTGAGCTCTGCATGGCTGCAGGGCTGGGAGCAGAGCTGAGCTGTGGGTGGGAGTGGGCTTCTTGCCTTGCCTGACACTGGACCGTGGCAGGGGTCAGGAATCCACCTCCATCTCCTGGGCCACCACCCTGTGCCCTAACCTCATTTTTTGTCCTCTCCATTTCTCAACTGCTCGTAGTTACTCTCAGAAATGCTCTGGAAGCCAAAACAAACAAGGGAGATATTTCCAGTGAGCTTTCAATTTGTTACTAATCCTTTAAAGGCAGTTCTGTCCACAAGGCACTGCAGCAAGTGATGGTGTTGCTGAGCCCGCTTCTCTGCAGTGCGTGTTTGCAGCATCATTTCTCTCTGATGAGCAAACTTGCGTACGAGCTGACATCTCTCTCTTTGGACTGCAAGTTTTCTCTCTCCCATGATGGGAAAAATAAATTCCACACTGAATCAGAAGCCAGCCTGAAGAGCTAATATGATTTGGATTTGTTTCAGAGGACAGGGGTTTGGGTCACTCAGGGCCCACCTCAGCACCAACTGGAAGTAATTTTTGGTATGTTTACTTCCCACCCTTTTCCCACTTTTTCCAAAGCACCGCCTCATGAGCAGAGCATCCTGGGATGACAGTAAAGGTCTGCAGATACTGGATAGAATTTTAAATTCAATCTGTGTGGGAAAAAAAGCCTTTACTGGATCTCTCTATACTACATTTTATCTCCATGAATGTGAATCCTAGCACCAGCTCATCCTGCACTGACTCACTGGAATGTGCTTATCAGAGGTGAATCTATTAAAGTCATCCTTATTGATACTTCGCCTTCTTCCTTGGAGCTTGTCCTTGTGGATCATGTGACTCCATGGAGCATTGCAGGAGCTGGGTGTAGTGTCCCTCTAATTAGCAATATTATCACACCTTGCATCATATTTTACAATGAACAGATGTTATCTGGGTGATCTAATTCAAGGGAAACCAATGGGAATATTTCAATTCTGTTATTGAATTTTCTTCTCAAGCTTTGTAATTAATTCCCCTTGCCTGAGGCAGGCTTTAGTAGTGGTGACAGATGAGCTGTGCTCCATCACAAATGCGAGTCAAAGCCCAGGCTGCTGTTAGACTTGGCATCCTATCCCATCATGTACAGTGCCTTTACCTCTGTTTCTGCTGCTTCTGATACAACTGTGGCAATGTAAAGGCAACACATGGTGACACTTTTCCCACAGATGATTAAAACCTGAAGAAAATCCAGTCCAAATGAATGTGGCACATTCACCTTTCCTTGCCCTATTTTGAAGCCTTACACACTTCTAGGAATAAAGCATCTTATGTCATTCTCTGAAGATGAACACATTAGCATGAAGACTAGCTCAAGACTTTTGGGGTAATCACCAGTGAGTTCATTTGATGAGAAAGGAAGAGATTGCTTACAAGTGTTTGGGCCAACAGAGCAGGCAAAGGAGGTGGATTTTCTGAAAGTAATTGCTTGTTAGAAGCCAGAGTGTCCATTTATATGAATGGGATTTAGACCTAGAAGTCCTTTAGAAAATCCCATGAGATGACTAGCTGCATTGTTAGGCTCTTCAGCTTAAAATCCAACTTCGATGCTTATCTGTTCAATGGTCATGAGAGTATTCTCCTAACTCCAAAGAATAATTATATGTGCAGACTACATTATGTGGCAGGAGGGTCATATAAAACCGGCTAAGAGTCAAATAAACTTCGTAAGGCAAAGTCTAAAGACAATCTGATGCCCAAAGACCTGTGTGGCCATTGAGACCCAACATAATGTTCAAGTTTTACATCAGAACTTATGATCTAATGAATATGCCAATGTGTACAAACACTGCTGGCCTGCCTTGTGACTTCGCAGCAGCAGAGGACATCTGCCCGAGCTTCTTGGGTAGAGCTGGAGCTCAACCAAAGCTGAACAATGCATGGATCAAGATTTCAGACTCCTTCTGTGAGCCTGAACGTAAGTTGGTGAACGGTGTTTTAACAATGGCCCGTTTCAAGTTTTTTACTGTTTCTCCAGACAGGTCGGGTATAGCTGCTATAAAGTAAAAATGGATTGACTCAAATTTATTTTTAAACACTTCACTAACCAGATGATTGATGTTTTATCTGACTATAGGCCAGTGCAGCCCACATGAAGACGAGGCTACAGCAGAGATCAAAGATTTCTGCCAGCATGGCACTGCTATTAGGGGAGATTTCCAGCAACCTCTGTCACAAGTTGCAAGATATTTATCAGAACCAAACGGAGTCTGAAATTTCATGACATTTAATTTTTTAAGACAGTAATTTCCTATTTCCTTACCAAAATTAGAAACAGAAAATGTTTTCAAAAGCCCTCTCTCCAGCAACCTCTATTGTGAGTCAGTTTCTTTTCTTTGCAGCTAGGGCATCGATCCCCTTTCCAGCAGCAGCCCAGACGCTCTCACTCAAAGATGAGTTCAGCCCAAGGCAGTGGGCAGAGGAAGGGCAGCCCCAGCCCCTGCTGCTGCCCAGAGGAGCGAGGTGAGCATGCTTTCAAGAGAGCGACTAAGGCAGCTGCAAGATATAAGTTTCACTTTATCAATCTCTGAAGGAGAAAACAACTTTACTTGCCATTAAAGTCTTGGAAGCTACAATAGCTACCCTTAAAAATTAGAGAGGAGAAATGGGCTTTGGGGAAAGAGGAGGGTGGAAACATAGATATTGTGCTGGAGGTGAACACATTAGAAAGGCAGTCATTATATGCAATTTAATCATCTTGCTGGTGTTGCTTCCCCATCTCCCATCAGAGCTGTCATATCAGCACTCACTGCCTGAATTTGTGCTATGTACACATCTTACAAGTAAGGGTTTAACTGGCAAAACTATTCTTTGACAAATTAGTGGTAGGTAGGAAAAAATTTATTTCAATTACAACTACTTTCCATCCCTTCTTTTTGCCACATATCTGAGCTGTAAACACGAATAAAATGTCTCAGTAACTCACAGAAATGATTGTATCAAAGTTACCAGAAATTCCGGAGTCCCACATGAAATTGTGCTTGGAATCAAAACTAACTCCTGGCAAAGCAAATAGATTATCTGTATTCTTACAAGGACTTCACGGAGCAATCTGTGCTCCAGGGATCTCACTGTCCCTTCTGAGGTTTCTGAAGGATATGAAATGAGATTGTCCCAAGCACACGCTGAATAACTTTCAAGTCCCTGTGGCATCAACGTGGGTAGATGCTGGAAGACATAATTAATTGGCATAATGGCAGGACGTGCAGATCAGACTGATAGGAGTGGACAAAGGAATACATCATGAGGCTTCTTCCGAACACAAGCAGGCTTGCTCTCCAAAGCAGTTCTCGGAGGACTTAATTTCACAGAAAAGAGCTTCTGCTACTGAAAATAACCTACCATCAACACAATTGAGTTTCGCTCCACAGGTAATTCAATAGCATTTCTGATGGTTGGTGGATGAAACCAGGGGCCCTTTGAATGAGACAAGGTGAAAATTAAAGAACTGTGTTGGATGTGACTGCGTGGTTGCAGCCTTTTATCCCACTGCTGGGCCATCAGTAACCCAGAGTTTTCCATTAATGCTACTCTTTCTTTCTCTTACACTTATTTTTTTCCAAATCTGAAATAATTCCTGCCTGAATTTACAACAAAGAAAACCATCAAAGGGATCTGGCAGCTTTGTCAAGGATGTTGTGCACAAATGCTCATGTGGATTGCTCACAGCACTTCTTGAAGTGCATCCCATGAGTGATGCTGGTGGTTGTTGGCTACTGTTGCATTTCAGACTGCTGGGCTGGAAAGCTCTTTAAGGCTGGAGGAAGAGGCCTGGGCCATGGAGCATAGTGTGTTCTGTTGCACAACTCAGACACAGGCATGCAGACATTGCATGACCCCCACATGTTGATCCTCATCCTATCAACACAGGCACAGCATTATCACATTGACAGTGCACATATAGAGGCATGCTCATAGTAAATCTGGTCTAAACCCCAAATCTAGATTTACAGCAGCTGACTTAACACTCAACCCCCCAAATCCTTGCAGAGGTGTTCAGGTTTGGTGGCCGTGGGGGTCACATTACACCTTGTGACTGGCTGCAGTCTGTTAGTCATGCAGTCTGCAGCATAATTACAGCTCCACGAGGCCCAAGTATGCTTTGGATTTGCTCCGCATACACTAGATAATTACTAGCCCTTGGAACAGAGGTTTTTTCAAGGATTTATAGAGTTGGTATGTGGTACAGCCCATGGAAAAACAGCAGATCAGGGCATGATATAACAGGTATGATGCTGTATGTTAATTTCTATGGAAACCCTTGTGGGTAAACTGATGCAAGATGAAACTGAGCATCAGCTGGTAATTGTGCTGTGTAAGTGATCAGTGCTCATGCTTGGGCTAAAGGTTTCTGTGTAGGGTCAGCCCGGATGAGATCATCAGTGCTCTTTGGGGAATGCCTCATCCTACCCACAGGAGTTCTGCGGGAAGAAAAAATGATCACTTGGTTAAGTAAAAGTGCTAAAAGATTTTTACCAATTGCCTGCTGACAAATCAGTGGAACATCTGAGTATGTGTCTCTCGGTGCAACTCTATCAAGACCAGCAAAACCACAGCGGAGTTGGACTCGATTTGCCCCATTGCCTTTTGAGCCGTTCAGTGCTTTCTAGATTCTTCCCTTGCTCATTTTTCATTTTTGCCTTGACTTTCCAGCAGGCAGCAGAGACAAGGTGCGTGCTGAGTGATCATCCTGTCCGGTTTTCCACATCTGACACTCAAACAAATATGCGGAGAGGAAAGAATAGTTTGCAGTGAGTGATAACAGCTCTGCACTGGGACGTCACCGACCTGAGGATGCTGCTAACGCACAAGGGCTGCATGATGGCATATTGGGCAAGGAGGCATGGAGGCCAAGGGATGGGACGTGCAGAAAGGCAGCAGCAGAGCTGGAGCTGAGCAGAAGCGAGCTCTGTGCGAGCCTTTGTGCAGCTGTCTGGATCAGTCCCGGGGCCGCTGGGGTGTCATGGCATACCTGGGCTGAGATTCAAGACTACCTCAACTGATTTATGGGCTGGATGGAGACCTATAAAACCTGCGGCAATTCTGCATGGGGGTTCGCTGTGAAGCTCAGCAAAACTGCGAAACTCCAGCTGAGCTTTGTCCTGATTTTTCTGACACTCGGATAAATGTAAACCAAAAGCCTCAACCCAAATACTGCCAAATTATGGGGAATGCGCCGAAATGGAGATTATTTTTAAACTTCTTTCCCTGTTTTGTGGCTTATGGGATGGGCATAGGGATACTAAGCAGTAAACAAAGGACTACAGAGACAGTGTTTTGTGAACTCTGCGCATGACCTTTTCCACGAGGTGAAGTTATTGTATAAGACTTTCCTGTCTGAATGGGAAGGGAATGGGCAGGACAACACAATAAAACCATCTCTCAGCAAATGCTGAGGACTCAGTTACAAGAGTATGGCCAATTTCAAGGTCCCAGCCACACTGTAACAGCTGCTGAGCCACAGCTGGATGTAAGGAGTCACAGGACCCATCCTCCTTGGGTCTCAAGGGCTGCCCAAAAGAGGACCAGCTCTAGAAAACTCAAAAATGTTGATCTAACATCAGGGGGATAAATGAGCTCTAGGTAGAGAGATACAGAGTGATTTATTGCCCTTGAAATCTGTTTTCTCTTAAAACTCTTTCTTCTAAATAAAAATCTTTCTTCTAAATAAGGAGTACTTGGCTCAGATAGGGCCCTTTCTTTACTGTATACCAGTGTCGTTGCTCCCAGAAAGAAGAGAACCACAGGCAGTAAAAATAGGTCAGGCCTGCTGAGGTAATCGGTGTGGAAAACAGAGGGATTTCTCTCCAAAAGTCGGGATGCAAAGCAGGGATGGTGTGTGCTGGAGGGAAGCACTGGAACAGGTGCCCACACATTGCATCAGCAGAGCCCTGGTTGGGCGGAGAGGAAGGAGGGATGGTAATTAACTGCTCCCCATGAGAGGAAGGGCAAGAGGAATGTTTGTCCATAGGAAACATGAAAAAACAGCCACACACATACAAAAAGAAAACAATCTTAGACCACAGAGGGCCCGATTCCAGCTATCAGATAAGCTAATGGAGCATTAACACTTCTCCAGTTCACCCTTCCTGCCCTGCCCTGCGATTTGCAAATGGGACATGGAACAGACACCTCTGCATCCTTTTGCTCTTCCTAAGCTGCCCATCCTATCCCACAGCTCTCTGCTGGAGTTGCAGTGCTGCTCGCAGATCGGTTCCTGTTATTGAATTGACAAAAATGGGGATGCAGACAAATGGCAGCAGCTTCCTTCATCCCTGGCTGCTGCTGATGTGACAGGGACGTGTCATCCCCAGGTGCCCAGAGCACTAATAGTGATGGGGCAATGGTGTTGATTGCCAGTACTAACTTTAGCACCAAGCTGGCTTGTAGTCCACATCCTTCCCCATTAACTTGCATGGGGGAAAATGACACAGCTTTCTAACAGCTGCTGAATGAAATACAAAGCAGCACCTTCTGCGCTGCAAGGATGTCAACGGGGCTGTTCTTCTGAGTGAGCTCTTTAACCCATTCACTAGGAGTAAATATGGTGATAGGATCATACCTTCCTGGCAGTTTTCATGGGTATGTGGCCTATGAAATTCCGTCAAGGCTGAAATCTTGTGCATTCAAAAGGAGGAAATCTGTTTTTCACAGATTCATGGGTGTTTAAGATGAGGTTTGAAGTCTACTTTGCCTCTGCCCAACCTCCTTCCCTGGTTCACAGCACACAGGCGTGTGACTTTCAGCTTGGTGTATCATCCAGAAGGGCACCTAGCCCTGTACAAAGGGATAAAAGTCTCCCTGACTCTGGCAGGAATTTCTTTCCAAGGATTATAGCACTCTTCTGTTGAACACATTGCTCTAGCTTCTTGTTATAACCTTACAGCCAGTGACTCCCAGCTACTGGCTCTTGTTGCAGCCACCCAAACATCACAGTATTCCAGGTTCAGCCTCTCCTGCCCTTTCTGTCCCTTTATACTGCAATACCTGTTCACTATTCTTTGCTTATTCTTCAATTTTTTTTAATTATTATTTTGTATTTTTAACGCAGAATGCATTTGACAAATGTTCTAAGCTGGAAGAAAGAGATGGTGCATTAGTGCCCCTGGGTTGTGAATTGCCCTTCATGCCCAAAGGATACTCAGATGCTATGGGACCAAGCTCAGCAGCCAGCCCTGATAGATGCTGCACGAGCCACTAGCACTGGGCATGAAGTTCCCTTATTACAAAAAACTCCATATTTCTCCCTAGAAATGCAATGGATGCAAAGGACACAACTGTGGCTGAAGGAGAAGTGTTTTAAAGACAGAAAGCTTTGTTCTTATCCTCACTGCTCCAGACATATACCGGAGAGAAACGGAGTAGGGTACGGGGCCAAAGTTAATATTATTTTTGGAAAGAGATTGATCCTGGAAAGTAAGTACATGAAAGAGGAAGAGAAACAAGGGATTGTAAGTTAAGGTCACTTTGAGGTCTGGCACACAGGACTCAAAGAAGCCCAAATGCTTTGGATTCAGTCACCCCAAACAATGCAGGAATTGACGGTGATTATAGAGTTACAAGAGTGCACAGGATAATTTAGCAGTTGGAAATTGAATAAGAAAAGGCTAGGGTATCCACAAACAAGATGTACCCTGCCATGTTATGAAGGGTTTGACAGCAGCCATAAGCATACTGAGGTAAGCCTGCCACTAGCATCAGCCTGCCAAGAATATGAGCGTCCTTGAGAATATGGGAATATTGTAAACTTCTGGGATTCTGTGGCTGGGCACGGAGCTCGGCTTTCTCACCACTTCCTTCCTTCTCAGTAAATGGAACAGTATTAAAAAAAAAAAGAAAAAGAAAGTGGGTATCTGGGTAGGGCCAAATCCACATCCAATTTCCCAAAGCCCTTTATTAGAAAGTGCCTGAGTGTTTGAGCACGTAGAGCTGAGGCTATCAGGAATTGAGGACACTTCACACTTTTCCACCCAGGAGGAAGCTGGGAATTTAATGGGAGATGGAACATTAGGACCTGTGGCTCTATTCAGCTCTGCCAATTTTCACCTGAGACTGGATTATTTGCTTTGCTTTATCTTTGTTTTATAGAGATATAATAAAGCAGTTCTCAGACAGACTCCATCCAGGATGGAATTTCTCCTTAGTTGATCCAAATTACCAAAGATCTGGGAAATACAAACACTGTATTGTCATCTCTTCTGCTTTGGAAATGTTATAGAGAGCCCTGGCTGCAGAACGAGGAAAATCAGTTTGCTAAAATATTGCCTGAAGCAGCAATATTAATATGTGCACACATCTGGAAGACCCGTAACACATGAACAAATGTCACAGCAGCCTCTAATGACGGACTCCTATAGGGTTGATTTCTAAAGAGTGGGCAAGAAACTGATCTCCGTAGAAATCCCTTGCACTTTCTCCCTGTCTGTGGCCACAAGGCACATTGCAACACCTCAAGAAAGATGAAAGTTCATTTAGGGTTCATTGGTCAACACAGTTATAAGACCAGGGAGACAGAAGTGATTTTTGGTATCTTGAAGCCCACAGAAATGGAGCACCTGCAAGATGAGAAGAATGTGCTTAGCTTTAATAGGCTTTCTAGATCTTGCGAACAAATTTAACAAGCACAAAGCTTGCCAGCTTGGGGTGTGTTATCAGTAGTAATTAGCCCTCAATTTCTTCTCTCTTGTTTTGCTGAAACCCACTTGGCTCGGGAGCGGCATGAGGAGGAAACCACTTTTCCCTGTACAAAAAAGGCAGGGATTAACCTCAGGTGGACATTTCTGGGGCTTCACTTTCCAGTCCTGAGAGCAACTGGACTAAGTGGAACTGGAGAGATTATCATAATGTGCATCCCCCGCTGGAGCTCTGACCACCAACCTGCTTTATAAAGCTGCGAATTTTGCACCAAAATCTCACCACAGGACACTGCCATTTCTGTGTGAATGGACCTTGCACAGATTGGGCATGGGAGCACTCATTTTCAAAGCAGTGAGTTTCAGTCAGCCTTTAGACAAGCTGAAACCCTCTGCAGTGGAAATTAGGCAACTCTCGTTTAATTATTTCCCTATGTAAGTTTGAAAGGATAAAAGCTGTCAGGCTTTTGCAAAGTTCTACTTTGTGTGGAGGCAATGCTCGTAACAAAGGCCTCCTGTCACAGACTGAGGGGAATTACCTCTAACCTGAGAAAAACATCCATCGCAGTGAGGAATGTTCCAAATTCTCTGGAAGAAAGTCTTTCTTTTTCTTCTTTGGCACCGACTCTTTCAGCATTTTGTAATCCCAGACAATCTGAAGCACTGAAGGGCGCAACATTTCTGGATATGGAATCGGCAAGAGCTCAGCAAGAATGAGAGAACATGTTTTTTCATTTTTTCCCCTCAATCTTGTTTTTGTCACTAAACAGAGCTGACAATGAGCTGAAATTTATTTACTTCCTACATTTCAGTAGAAAGACATACAACACAAAACATCTGATACAACTGACATTTAACACTGTTCATCTGTAATGAAGATCTCCTGTGACTACTTCTCTAATTCCTATTAACAAAACTTTCTCATGCTAATTACTTTTGGACTTGGCTTGTGAGTTTTTTATAGGATGTGTGTAGACAACAAACAGCTAATTGTAACAACAGTCATCAAACCACAGTCACTCACAGCATCTACATTCTTAGCGCTCCACTTTCTAACCTAGGACTGCTTCCCAAACCTTCCCTAACCAGCTGAGCTGATCTGCACATTTTGCAAACTTAATTAGACTTGAATATGGATGAAGATTGTGAAGGTTTTTGTCCTGGCTAATAATAGTTGTACTCTATCCTGCTTTGCCTTTTAACTAAATACATCCTAATTGTGTATTTATATTTGCTGGCACGTGCAAGGCATTTTAAGTAAATGGGCAAAGCAACTAATTAGTATTGTACATTCTGTGCCTACATGGGACACCAAAAGATTGCGCAGTGGAGCAGGATATCAAGAACACAGTCAGCAATATTCATTAATTTGGAAGTAGGAGTCATGTATGAGGTGCCCACATTAGTGCTCCGACACTTGATTTCAATAGCGCAGGATTTCTTATCAAACCTTTATATGAAGTCATATGCAGTGATTTTTTTTCTTTGTGGTAGACCCAGAGGTAACCAGTCTACTAGAGATCCAGCAAAGCTTTTACTCAAGAGCTTGTAGTAATTAATGATATTGTTACAAAGGATACACACATTTATATTTCAGATTTATCTCCCCAACACACAGAGCAAGCTGGGCACAGGCTGCAGAGAGGACAGTCTTCAAAACATCAAATTCCCTTTTCTTTCTGACTGCCGAGATTCAGGCTGATGGCACAAATGTTTGGCCAAAGCTGTGACCCCAGTGTTCTGGAGTGTACACGTACATCTGGAGCTCAATTCCTGTCCCTACATCAACACCATGTGTTTACAGAGCATCACAATGTTAATGCTACTGAACTTTAAAGACATCGCAGAAGGACCAACTACCGTTGTGAAGTCTTCATTTGTATATGATGATCACTACTCGGTAGGTAAAAAAAACCCAAACAACCAAAAAAACCACCCAGCCTCCTAAACATCCCAAATCAGTGCATATTCATTTATAGCGGTCATTGCAATCACAGTCACTCTAATGAGCTGCTTTCTTGTCCTAACTGGTCGTGCACAGTGAATCGCACAATTTGGGCAGTTTTTCCCAGAAGGGACTACTATAAAATTATACACAGCCTAAGCTGCTGTGGAACATAGAATTTGTATCTCAGAAGAGAAATCTGGCAGGTGATGGAGTGCTTCACTGAAAAAGCTGAGGAGCCAGCCTGGACTTCAAACTCGGATCAAATCTAAGACTCAAATTCAGAGACTTAGTGAAGAGGTTTTCTTCTTTTATGAAATCTTTCACAAACTGTAGTTAAGAGCCAAGTTAGGTGTGTTTTCTGAAAAGTAAAACAGTCATTAGCTGCAAGAAACCAAGGCCAGTGAATAAATGTGTTGTCTTTCCAAGCTAACACTCCTTCAATGCTTCCAAAATAAAAAAGAAATAAAACTCTGAAGGATAAGTTATCCCCTCAGCAAAATTATCTCCCAAGAACCTGGCAACTTTTTTGAGCTCTGAAATTCAATTAACATTTTTTGCTTTGTGTGTCACACTTCAATTAACTGAAAAGCATATTAATCATATAGTACAGGAGTGTATTTAACATGAGATAATGTGATGGATTTCAGGACTTTGCTACTCTGATTGTGATTCAAACTCAGAATGGTCTGTAGCTTGTTTATGTCTTTGGAAAAGGAGAGGAAGGTATGGGAGTCATGGCGTATTTATCAATAGGAAAAATGATTAGAACTGCATGTGAAGAGCTTGCAACAGTCTTGCCTCCTTGCCTGGCATTGAAAATGTTTTAGTAATGGGGCAAAAATGACAACTGGAGGTATCTGAAACCTTTCGAGTACAGACCATGAGATGTGCTATGCCTAGGTAAAAGGTCAGACTTTCAAGATGTAGGAGGACTTGTTTGGAAAAGACGTAGCTGCTTCATGCCTAGGTACCAAACTCCCACACAACTGCGTAGTTCTGAAAATCCCAACGGTCTCTGTCTTTGAAAATCTGCCCCTTCAGATGTGAAGCAGAAGATTTTTCCTTGCAAAGGGGAGAGAATGATGCTCTGGTGGTTTTGGCACTAAGGGAGAAGTGAAGAACTCTGCATTTTCATTTTGACTCTGTCATTGTCTTTGACAAATCATTTACACTTGTGAGCTCCAATTTCCCATCTTAAATTAAGACTGACCCCACTTCCCCCATGGACAGAAGGGTTTGGGAGAATGAGAGGAGTTGTAATAACAAACACAGTTGCAGTGTAAGCTCTTCCAGGCAAGGGAGCATCTCTTCACTCTGCAGCGTGCGGTGGGGCTGGCTCCCAGCAACAATGCAGGAATGCTAAAACGTGCACGCATTTATGCTCTGGGCAATGCCTTCCTGCATGACAGAGCTTAATGGCTAGTCCATCCACACTGATGAATGACATAGGTATGAAAAGATTAATTTAGATACCTATCCAAAATACCCAGAGCCTCGCCTTCCTGGCTGCCAAAACGTTACTGGAAATCTCATGGGAGTTGCGATGCTGACTGCTTCTGCCATTTCAGCACTTCCAGCTTGAGCTAAGAGTTGGAAACTTAGCATGTAATAGGATAAAAAATAATGGGATTTGTCAGAAACTTCAAAGAAGCTTGGCTCTGCAAGTAAGGAAGGATCCAAGATCGGCAAGATATATATATATTTTTCTCTCATTCAAGAGGACTCTTAATTACAAAACAAACAGAAGCAGAAAACAGAAAAAAAACTTTTCACTTGCCATATGGTCAGGAGTAGCTGGAAAGAAGAAAAAGTTTCCTTCTCCTGTTTCAGCTGAAAGTTTTTTATTTATTAGAGATGATTTAAATGCTAAAAGTTTGAAAAGATTAGAATAGAAAACAATAGTGGTTAGATGTGTCAACTTTTCAGAAGAGACCAAGAAGAAAAAAAATTAAGCAAAACACGAATGCTGTAGTAAATCATTGTATGTGCTAATAAATCAGTGTGGAATTGATAAAGCTTCTCTGGCTGCTTCAAGTCACATTTAAAAAGGTGTTTAAACTGGTGGTTACATCCCGTCTGTGATATGCAGTTGCGTAACTAATCAGGTGGGCCAAAAAAGTATCAATAAATAAATCTTTAAGAAACATAAAATGAGATTTGGCTCAAAGGACAATAGGACCTGTGGAAGAAATTTCCACATTAAAAAAACATTGCTCTTTCTGAATCCTGGGGTGAAGAAACAGATTGAAATGAAGCAGACAATTCCATAATTTTAGGGGGAAAATATTTATTATAAAAGAGACAAGTTCACCAAAACATCCAGTCCAAGCTGAGTTTAGGAAAAAAATCCTCAGTCCCATGCTCAACTTTGCTAGCAGCCATAAGCTGGAGTGCTGTGGATTAAGGGACTTGGGGAGCTTTAAGCTTTCTGTATAAGCACTGTGTCTACATATTTTGTGATCCAGAGCTGTTTTTGCCTTTAATTCTACACCAGGATATAGTCTGGTATTCAACAGGACAAGAGGTGATGGTCTTAAGTTGCGCCAAGGAGGGTTCAGGTTGAATATTAGGAAACACTGAGTCTTCAAAAGAGCAGTGATGCAGTGGCGCAGCTGCCCAGGGAGGTGGGGGAGTCACCATCTCTGCAGGTGTTCCAGAACCATGGAGATGTGCCACTGAGGGACGTGGTCAGTGGGCATGGTGGGGGTGGCTTGGGGTTGGACTTGGGCATCTTGGAGGTCTTTTCCAACCTTAATGATTCTGTGATTCTGTGAACCCTCCTGGTCTGCAATAAACACAGAAGGCAGTGTTTTCTGAAAGAGTTATCTCAAGATAGGTTTCTGTGTTTCTCTATTTCCATTGCTACACTGGAAACTAAAAAAAAATAAAATATCAGCAAAAAAAAAGTAGTATTCAAAAAGAAGGGAGTGAAGAGGGTAGAACAGGACACAAGGGCTGAACTTGTGTCCAGGTGTTTGTGCAAAAATTGTTTTGGCTTATTGACTATTCAAGATCACTACCCTTAACATCACAGGCAATGTTTTTATTAATGTTTCCCCACTATTATCATGCTGTTGTATGGTGCATGGCTATTTTTTCTGTTGATGAAATTACTGAGTAAAAGAAGATGATATGAAAAACAGCACTGAATAGCTGTGTATTATATGTGCGTGAAAAATCTGTGCTGGCATGACTCTGCGTAGTGTTTTGCAGGTGAAGTCATTACACCAGAAGACCACATCTTTTGTTTTTGACTCTTGGAAATGCATCAGGCTTGGAACAGGGAAAGGGAAGAGAACAAGACCTTAATTTCTTTTGAATGTAGTTCTTTCTCACTTCATAATTTTAATGCCACTGATGATCAGCCTGAAGTCAGAGCCTGTAAGCTCAGTATTACTAACAGAGGTACCAAGCTAGGGATCCAAAAGGAGTCCAAAGCTGCTGGTAGGCCATGCTGACAGTTTTCTGGTTTTGAGATTTTGATGAAAATTCAACATTCAAGACAGAAAATAACAGAACAACTGGAAAAATATTTGACATGGGATTTGTAAAGTGCATGCATTCATCCCAGTTTTACCCTACGAGAGACCAATATGACTAACAATGCTCGTTTTACGTATTTGCCTGCATAATTTCATTACCTGAATTGTGATAATTGATATGGAATTGTAGTTATAAGCATGTAGAGTCATAGAGTCATTCAGTTTGGAAAAGACCTCTAAGATGCCCAAGTCCAAGTCCAACCTATTCTCACTGTGCCTACAGACCATGTTCCTCAGTGCTACATCTCTATGGTTCTGGAACACCTGCAGGGATGGTGACTCCCCCACCCTGGGCAGCTGTGCCACTGCATCACTGCTCTTTTGAAGACTAAATTTTTCCTAATATTCAACCTGAACCTTCCCTGGTGCAACTTAAGGCCATCACCTCTTGTCTTATTGAATATCAGACTGTAAGACAGTTAATCAGAAAAACAACTATTCCTACTGTTCCTTGCAGTTGGGACGATGTTACTGTAGAACACTGCCATTGTCTGAGTCGCTCAGATGGGTCATGGGGTCATGGTAGAATGTGATAACCAAAGATGCTATCTCCATCCTCTTGTGCCTGTAAAGACAGCTAATTTAAACCACAGTGGTGATTAAAACAAAAAAGTTTTTGTAGCACAAGCCTGGAATAAAGATTCTTGAAAAACAGCCAGACCTTTATATCTGTACTTTATCTCCTTCTGACCTAGAAACTTCGACTCTTATGCAGGTCTTCTTAGAAATTAGACAGAGATCAAATCCTGTGGAAAATGTCCTTAAAATATGGATTTGGGTCATTCAGAAGGGGAAAACAGGTAGAAAAAAACCTAAATCCAACTTCAAACTTCCTTTGGTTATCGTGTTGTTTGGGTTCTAAGGCTTGGTTTTGATCCATCTTAATGAATAGCGTTGACAAGCACAACCTGCTTAATTCATCATGCATCTGAAATTGGAATAAAGAGCAGATCTATTTCTATTTCTTTACGGGATGGAAGCCTGAAATTAAGAAGAATAAAATGTCTAGAAGCTCACTTGAAATAATCAGACGGTTCAGCATCTTTCTTTAATCCATACCCAAAAGTGACCTAGACCCAGAGAAAACACAAAGCTTTCAAGACAATTTCAGAGTTTCTATGAGCTCATGACCCTTTTGTGTAATCTGCATTATAAGTGAAATTGTTTTGCAGTGAACTAGGAAATGATCACTATCCAGCATGTCACTGGGGACTCTTTCAAACGGTATAATTAGAATAATTTCACTTGTATTGGGCAGGGCAGGGATTCAAAAAGCAATTCAGAGGCAAAAGGGCAAGCCGCCAGACCATGCTATGTGGAGCTGAGTTATGTACTTCGTATTTTATTACTGTTCCATGTAGAATCGGGCAGTCATGTATTTAGCAAAAGCTGCTGTTTGTTGTCTGCAGTCTCTTCTGAAATAGCACCAGTCTGCTCAGGTTCAATACAACTGAGCTAGCAGTGGCTTCAAGGAATATAATGAAGAAAGTTATGGTTTGGAAAACGTAAGGTAGAAGTTCTCAAAACCTAAGGCAGTTGGTGTCTTTCTAAGCAGAGGAAAGCAGTTACACCCCATTGCCCCCCAAGTGAAATCGGGAACAGAGAGATGCCATGTCCAGGACTTCTGCAGATTTTACGTCTAACTGTCATTCATTTATGCTTATAGAGAGGGCAATTTGAGTGTAAGGAAGAATACGTTCTTGGAGACAAAGGCTCATGTTTTCATGAGGTTTCCCTAAGTTTTGTGAAAGCTTTTCTCTCTGAGCTCTCTCCTTTCCTTGGTGCTTTCAGCAAAGAGTTTGCTCAGCCACACAACTCTCCCGCTCTGGGAGTATTTGTCTTTTACTCACCGCAGAGAAGATCTGGAGCCCTAGAGGAATGACACAAACACAGATCAACCCCTCAGGGACTGCATTTACTGCCTCAGTCACACCGTTTCCTTTAGTGTTACGGTCCCTTATCCATTGGATTCCTGGAACCCCCAAAAGGGGTTTAGGATAAACAAAAACCTGTTTCACACTTATTTCTTTTCACCTCATCCGAAACGTGAAAACGTAGGAGATGCTACCTAATTACCAAATCTATCATAATCCCAAGTTCAGAAGTGATTTTGGTACATAAGACCGCAAACCCTTGTAAGAAAGCTTTAGTCTCAGAATCTGTACTTAGTGATTTTTTAATAAGTACTTACACATCTTAGAAAACACCACCCCTAACACTGCTGTGCGTTTATCTCTCCCTGGTGAAAACCTGTCCTTATATTCCCAATGTGGTGTTTTATCTGGCACTGGCAGAAAGCTGTTTAACCTTGAATACACGAGGTTCCCTTTGAGACATCTCTCATACAAAGTGCTTTCTTCCATTTAAAGACCTGCCGATCTGGGACAGCCTGGGTGATGCTGAGGACTTAGCATTAAGGCATGCAGGTGCACAATGCCCTCAGGACTCTGCCTTCTCCCAGCCCCTTCTAGGAGATCTCTCCTCACTCAGTAATGAGGATTTTTCAGGAGCATTTCCCAGAATATTTGATCTTGCTGAAGATCTTTGAAGAGGATTGGCACGGTACAAATGCCATCAGACAGTTGAGTCAGAAGACGCCTGCTAAGAACAAATTAAAACCAGTTAACCTTGCAAGATGTTACTCCTGCCATTATGATAGCTGCTCTGCTCTGATAAAAGCAAGAATTTCAACTAGCTGATGATTTCATCTCCTTGGCATGGAGATTACAGCACAGCTGCACAGCTGAGATGTCACAATAAAAACGAATGCTTACAAAAGGTTCTTCTTTATGTTTTTAGCTTGTAAATGTGAGCAGCTTGCACGATCCATACATGCCAGGAATGTCAACAGTGGCTCGTGGCTGCACCTATCCCCTCTAACCCAGAGCAATGCAAAATTACAAGTGATAAATCCTGAGCTCAAAGCAGCAAAAAAGAGCCAATATTTGGACAGAGAAACCTTTCACGTTGGCTTGGGTAACATGTAAGCAAAGGAGAACAGACTTATCCTGCCAGAAGAGCAGAACAGGTGAACTGCATTAGCCTTCACCTCTCTCCTGTTGCAAAGATGATAGAATCATAGAATTGTTTGAGTTAGATGTGAAATATGGTGGGTTTTCTTCCCCCAGTCCTCCCAGGTGAGTGACAGGGAAAAAAAAAAACAAAAGGAAGTAGTTGTTTGTAGGGCTGTCATTTGCTGTTCTATTTGCTTTAAAGCACTTCTGGTGTAGGAAGCTGACAAATGGCCGTGCTTCCTGGAAGACAAACCCTTCTGCAGCTTTTGGAGGGTATGAGTGCAGCTGTGCTTCATACATTTGTGCTTGGTGCATTTGTCAGAAGGGCGAGTTTGCCATGCATTGCAAGACTGTGGCACTGCTGGAAATTCCTTCTGGTATGTAAGAAAATGTATTCACACTGAAACCAAAGCATTACCAAAAAGCAGGGAAAACATACAGTTTGGGGCAGCTTCCATGTTCCAGAGATGATATGGCAGTTTTTCTTTGGATGGATATTCTCATAACAGCTAAGGACGATTTTCTCCTACCTTTTCTGAAGCAGCATATTAGTAACACTTTATTCCAGAATTTATATCACCACTCTGTGAGCTTTTGGGAGAGACAGGAGAAGGGAGCGCTCAGATGACCTGAAAAGCATTACCACCATTTGTAATACGAACCTGAAGCCTGTAAAATGATGACAAGTATGTGATATCGTAACATTCTGGCTGACATTTCAGAGTACAAATATCCACATCTTCATCCAGATTGCAAAATATTAATGATTTCAAATGGAAAAATCTAATGGGCTAAACGCTGTTTTTTCTCCTTCTATTTTAGGGACACCTAAAATATGCTTTTGTTGTTTTCTAAGAGAAAACGAAGCATATTGTGGAAGTGAAATGGCTCCAGTTTAAGTGTTAGGAAAAAGCAAAAGGTTTCAATTTTGTGCACATACACACTGTCAGTTTTAAGATAAAATATAGATCAACATACTTCTTGGGTTGAAATTCTCTCTTTCTTTTTTAATAACATGGTGCCAAATGCTAAAAATCATAATACTTTGATACTTTTCTGACACTTTAGGTTGCTAACCAATGGTTGGCAGTGATCATATACGCTTTTTTCCTCAGTTTTTCTGTTTCAGTTTCTGGTTGCTGAGACAATTCCAGAGCAGCGAGGTTGGGTTTAACACCACCCAATGACATTCAAAGTAATTCTCAAGAGCACATTTCTTGGATTTCCTTCAGAAAATTACCTGTTTCCCTATATTTCCTAGGAAGGGTCTCTGTTCTCCTCTCTATTTCATGTTCCTTCTGTACATCCACACAGACACTGGGATTTTGGTGGGCTTTCTGGGAGTCGGTTTTTAAGACCCAGCAGGCAGCGCGCCAGCCCCATGGTCAGGTGCAGTAATCCAAGGAGTGTATAATTTTCAATTGCACACTCACAAATTAAGCTGCAGCTGCTGCCCACAGTTAACCTGATCTGCTCCCTGAGACATCATTAGGGAAAATCAATTAATTTTTCCATTCTCCTGAACGGTGCCAAGGTTGAATAAGAAGAGAAGGAAGAGAAAAGGGGGAGAAAAAGAGGACTTCTGTGTCTATTGTGTTGGAAAGACAAAACCAATGGTATTGAGTAGCCAGGTTAACACAGGTCAGTTACAGTTAGAAAGGAGATACAAGTAGCTTGTATTCCATTTTATAAATGAAAATGAGAGCTGGTCAACCATGAAATAAACCTGCCTGCTACTCAAGCACAGCTTCCTTACTTCTTCACCAGATGCTTTTTTTCCATGTGCTTCTGCTCTATAATTCTGGGTTGAGATTACTTAAAGGTGAATGGAAAACGCTGTATTAAAGAAAACCCTTCCCTGAAAAACTTGTTTCGAACTCCTCAAGGTTCAGGGATTTGTTATAATTCATTAAAAATTAACTGTAAAATAAGTCTTTGGAAAATGGGATATGTTACAGTGGGATTTTTTTTTTTTAATAATCCTGGGCCAGACATTGAAAAAAAAGACAAAGATGAAGCTTAATTGAAACTCACTGCACAGGCAAAAGATAGGCTTCTGAAGTAAAACCCATTAGGATGGCTTTTATGAAATGAAATGAAGCTGATAGCATTCCAGGTTTTAATGGAAATTAAAAATGCCATTTTTAGGGATGGACGTTTCAGTTTGGGTGTATTAATTTTTAGAAATGCTGTTGTTGATGTTCCCTAGAAAAAAAAAACTTTTATTTGGTAGAGGAGCTTAAATGCTCAACTCAAAACACTATTTCTGCAAATTCTTGCTTGAGAGTGGGCAGATTTTGATGGTAAACTGGAATGAATCATCAAGAACTGAGTTGAGAATTAATCCTATTCAGACAATCCTACTGAAACTTTAACTAATTACTTGTTGTAATTATATTTTCGCTTGGAAATTATAGCTAAAAGCAAAATAAACCCAAATCATTTCAGGAGAAAACAACCTTAACACTCTTTCTGAAAGCCTTGCACTAGAACCGTATTAATGAGTAGCAGCTATGTACTAATTCTTTATATAAACTGAATAAACAAATATCTCCTAGCTAGAGCAGAGCTAAGCTTCACGCATCAACATATGCATTCACAGAGTTTTCAGATCACTGGTAAAATACCATTCACAGCCAACTGAGCTTTTTTTTTGATGAAAGCATAGAGTGATGTGACAAAAAAAATCCCAGAAACTTTTCTGGGCATGAAGCAGATGATACCACAGCCCTGTGCAACCTTCAAAGGCTACTAGCAGCATTCTGTGTGATGGTGAGACTGCTCCTCTTGCAAAAAAAGCAAGAGGAAATGAATCACAGTAACCGAGCAGCATCCATTATGTCAACACCTAGCAACGTTGGGTCCTGGAATCGCACAATTGTAGGATCACTAAGGTAGGAAAAGACCTCTCGGATCACCAAGTCCAACCCCAACCCATCCCCACCATGCACACTGACCATGTCCCTCAGTGCCACGTCTCCACATTTGAGCATCCTATTCACTGGAAACTTTTTTACAGGGACACAATAGAGCTGAGAGCGGAAGGTCTTGTTTAAATGTAAAGTCTGTGTGCCTGGGGTGAAGCAGAAGACAACAGGCTCTGTGGATCAATCATTACTGAGCTGCACTTCTGATGGAGCTGTGGTAAAAGAAGGGAGAAATTGCAAAACCCACACTCCAAAGCACCAACAAGCAAAGAGGCGTATGTTTTGCCTTTTCTACTTCACACTACTTTCTTTTTTTCTCCAAATCGTGAGTAAAACTTACCAAAACATTTCGAAGTGAGAAGTTTGTAATGAACAGAGGGATCAGAGAGAGGTGTGGGTAATCCCTCCTCTGCACCCAAAGAGATGCCTACCCCATGAGCAGAGATACCAGCAGGGAGAAGCCATACATTTATTCAGAGATCAGTATCACCCCAACCAGATGCCATAACAGACCTGAACGATCACATCGCTAAGTAATTAACTAAGTAATCAATTAATTAATGATAAAGGAAAGTTACTCTTGTAACATAAATCACTTCAGGAGCTCTGGTTTCAGAAATAAAGTGTTTACTAAAAGAACTAAAGAAACAGAGCCCCATTGTTTGCAGGAGAGGTTCCCTTATCCTTAATTAACGCTTCTGAGCGGAGGTAGCACTCAGATGACCAAAGACCAAATCATCCACGGGTGTAAATGAGCACAGGTGAGGATCAGTGCTCCTTAGGGTGACTGATAGCCTGGGTCTAGATTTCAGCAATTAACAGAATAACTCCAGAACACACAGAGTTTTCATTACTTTTTGATAAAAGACACTCAAGTAGACTTTTCTTTCTCACTAACAATTTTACACATCTTTTTTTTTTTCCAGGACTTGAGCATCACTCAGATTGACCACACTCCATCAAGAATGGATCTGAACATGGCCTCTAACCACTGCTGAAATATCATGCATTTCTTTTTCTGAAATATCAATGCCATTTTTTCCTATCTATCCCTCTTCTGTAAAGTGTGTATCATATTCTATGCCTATAATTTCTACTTTAAAGTGCAGACTCTGGGGAAATGCACACTGTCCTGTACAAATATTCTGGAACCTTGAGTTCCACCTCTACAACCTACAGAGGAAGTTGCTTGGGGACGAGAGTGGAGGTTTCCATCAGCATTTCTACCAGACACTAATATCACTAAACATGGGGAAGAACCAAGCAAGATGTTTGCAACTAGCACATATTTTAACAGGGTTTGACCTGAAATCATCTAAATCAACTTAGATTCAATGTGTGAAGCAGAGATCTGTGCTCTCAGTAAACAAAATGGGATCACTTGTCCCCAGCATAGTGATCTGGTATGCTGCAGAATATGATCTGAAATTGTTTTTTTTTCCTTACTCTTTCCTTTCTTTTCTTGTGGGAGGTGCTACAACTCCTAAGGGTCATGAGAAAGGTGTTTTGCATTTCTTTTGCTGGAGGTAACCCTGCAATAAGATGAAAGCAAGGCCTCAGCAGATTGAAGGGAACAATGAAGATCCAATTCCTTTTCCAGGAAGAGACCACTACAAAAAATTTTGATTACCAATGCCCCTAATTTTGTTCTGTGATTGGAGAGGAGCTTTAATTACTTCAGATGACACAATTCTATTTATAATGAAAAATACTTTATGTTTCTTTGAAAAGGAGCAATACATTCAGGCTAGCATTGCGTTCTGAGGCAGCAATTGGGATCTTCTGTTGAATGGACCATCCAAGTGGTCCAAGAA
Organism: Pavo muticus; assembly: GCA_016647715.1. NCBI lineage: Eukaryota > Metazoa > Chordata > Aves > Galliformes > Phasianidae > Pavo > Pavo muticus. Next base: position 690,933 of record JACDJE010000185.1, on the reverse strand, counting down.
GGCAAACTGAAGCACTGGCACTATGCACAGAGAGGTGCAGGAGCTGCTCTGGTAGAAGAACTCCATGGGAGTGCGGTCAGCGGTGTGAGATGAATAAAGACACCTCTCCAGGCAGCGGTGAGATAGCACCAGTCTGGCACTATAAGATTAAGATCAGACAAACCTCGGGATAAAATCAGCCATTCTAAGTCCAAAGCAAGAGATGTGCTGCATGGAAAGGAGCGGAGTTAAGTAAGATGCCCCATGGGGAGAGAGAAGCCAGGACAAAAAATTCCATCCCAGCACCTCCCAGAGCTGGCCAGGCTGTGTGCACCTGTGGCTTATCAGCGGCTGCACTTCTCAGAGCTGCCTGGTCTGTTTCCATGAGAGCTTGCTGGAAGCCCTCCCGGTTTCACAGAGCCCCGGAGTCTGTGTTCTTGTAACTGTGCTGGATCATCTGTTTGACTGCTAACACCGCTGCGTTTTAACACTTCCAGCAGGAAGATTCATCAGTACGGACCCAGTTGGTGACAAACCTGCTCTTTTGACAAGAGTTAAAAATATCTATTAAGATGGCTTTGCACGGATATGAGCAGAAGTACATAAAAGCAGATGTCAGTTATTTAATTGGCTTAGTCTTTTGTTCTCTGCTGAGTCAGACAAAAAGCTCAGAGATCTGTCATTATGCAGCTTTTCTTATCTATGAAGTCTGAATCTATTATACTGAGGTAGCATGTTTTTAATCCACTCTGCTCAGTATGACCTCATGGCTGCGAGATTGCATTGTCATATATAAACACTTAATTGTGTGGGCTTCGTGTGGACACTGGGGGATTAAACACGATGGATTCAAACTTGAGAGAGCTAAATGTAGAGTATTGGCCTCATATTTTTCTTTGTTTCTAGGGAGAGGACACGATACAATACGCATCTGGTGCCAAGCAACTCACTTTTTATGCAGTACTGAACATTATCCATATAGAGGCGACGGATTTCTTTGCAGTTCGTTCCTGTTCTAACAAGAATGTGAGTTTTGCAGAGGTGCAACAGGTCCCATTTCAGATCTGCTTTTCTCAGCCGATCAGTTGAACAAGCTGAGCTTTATTTCGGTATCCTCTCTCCTGAAAGAGATGTTTCTGAAGTTGTCTACTTTTTTTAACTTTCCCAAAATGGGGTAAGAGATGATAATGCTGAAATGATACTACGGTGACATAACAAAGAACAGTAAAGGTCAGACCAGATTAATTTGCTACAGGATCAGCTGGAGAATATTAAACCTCTTAACTGTAATCCTTTGATAACCAGTCCTATAATGTAATCATCAGTGTACATCCAATAACATCCATGTTAATTACTTCAGAGTTTTATGTTTCATTTTTAATCGAAAGACAAACTTTGAAGGATGTTGGCACCCTCCCCCACATCCCAAAAATTAAAGTAACTCTTTTCATGTAGAAAGAGACTATTTTTATGAGGCGGCTGGGGAAAACTCAGCCTGGAAAATGTCCTTATGAAGGAAGCGTCTGTCACAAGTCAAAACGTTATCACTGGTCCCTGGGGAAGGGCAGCCTAGGTACAAACAGAAGGGCAATACTCAGGGCTGAGATTTAACAGGCAAAGTGTGGATTCTGCAGTTTGGAGAGCATTATCAAGCTGCATCTGAGCAGCTCACCCCAAACTTTGGGGTTGCATAAGAAGTCCGTGTAAATCCAGGAGGAAGAGGGTTTTTCTGAGCACAAAGCATTTAATATTCCTGGGGTGAGGGCAGCTGACTTATACAGGATTGCAGGAGCATGGAGTGAAAGCTGTATCCTCAGGGCCACATCACTGTCCTGTGGGGTAGAGCCCACCCTGGAGACACCTCGTGTCCAGCAGTGGTCCATCTGCTGTGTGGACACACAGACAGCACCAAGCTGTGACCCACGTGCTGCTGTAACCATCCCGGAAATAATTAACCACCCTCTGAAGCAGGAGTGGGAGTGCTGCACAGCTTGTGTGCACAAATGTCTTCCAGATAGGTGAAAAAAATGGGAAAGGAGGAGAAAACTATGTATGTCCGTGGATTGATCCGAGCCAAAAAAGTGGCAATGCTGAAACATTGTCTTCATGGTGCTGGTGAAGTGCTACAGTGCTTTGGAAGACTGTCTGCTACTTTGGTGCCTAAATAGGAAATCTGAGGTGTAATTTTAAGCATTCACAGTGTAACTGTTAGCAAATTGTGGGTAAAGAAATTAGCTGAGACCTCCGTTCTCTCTCCAAAAGATCAGAGATGGAGCTGGGCTGGGTCTGGGTGAAATGCTCCAACTTTTAACAGGAAGGGCAAATGCTGTTTTCCTCAGAGTAGCTCGTAAAGTCTCATAGTTCTTGGGAAAAAAATAATCCCATGGGTTCTCTGAGAAAGAGTATTTATACATGACTTCAGTTACAAATGTGACGTAAAAGTCTGGATGTACCCAATTTTAACAACATCCTTTTTGATCCTCACTATGTCATTATTTCACAGTGCAATCTCACATCTCTATATCTCTTGGCTCTCAATATCCTTTCTAGTGAAATCTGCTGAACAAAGATGGAGGTGGAGAAATGAATTCATGAGTGACTGCCGGGCTGAGGCATAAAGCTCATCCAGAACAAAATAATGTGGGATGGATGGGTGCTGTGCCCATGAACACATACCAGTCCTGAACGTCAGCATGGGCACTTTGTGTCTAGCAGAGCTTTGTGCCATAACAAAGTGCTGAAAGGACTGAGTCAGAGATGAAGATGAGCCTGGGAGGTCTCTCCAAACTGACTTGTAGCTTTTGACATATCCTTCCTTCTTTAAAAACTACAATCTAAACCAAATGCTTCCATCAAAACCAAAACCACTTGGACAAACCCTTGAAGAAACAGCATGCGCACTTTACGCTGATGACTGATCCCAATATGCGATTGTACTTAAAAAAAATTAGAAAGGAAAGTTGACCTCAGGGCAATTCTTGCTCTGGGTTGCGCTGTAATGCAATAGGATTTATAAATCTTTAATTGCAGTTGGTTTGTTATAAATGCTTAATGATAACATGATGTCCAAATGGCTGTTGGAGGGTATTAGTGACTAGGCAGAATTACAAAGCTGCAGTGCTGTAAGTAACCTAGCAATGGGCAGAAGATACAAAGGATTCACAACTGTTCTAAATATGTGCCAGGGATAATGGGGTGTGCAGTGCGTGTGTATGCGCATGAGGATGTGCGTGTGCACGGATTTACATAGCAATAATTCAATCACATTGCCTGGAAAATTTCAGTTTGTGTGGGAAGGCAATTGAATCACTTGAAATGGCTTTTAATTAAACCTTTAAAGGTTCGTTTCGTCAAAGAAACGCTTAGAGCTCACACTGCTCCTTGGCACCCCAGCCCCCTGCACGCTTGTGTGACAGCCTCCCCACCTGCAGGGCACAGCCAGCCCTACAGCAAAGGCTGTTCTGATCCACTTGTTTCCTTTCTTATCCTGTTTCTCCATAGGACTGTCTGGTGAGAGAAGGGAGAGGACCCCACCAGGCATGATGGGTGCTTTGGCTAAGAGTCATTTAAAAAGAGACTTCACATAATCACATAGTCATCTGACTTGGAAGGAAGGGACCCCTAAAGGCCAGCTGGTCCAACCCCCTGTAATGAGCAGGGACATCCACAGCTCCATCAGTACTCAGAGCCCATCCAGCCTGATCTGAATGTCACCAGGGATGGGGCACCACCACCTCTCCAGACAATCTGTGCCAGCGCCTCACCACTGTTACTATAAAGCACATTTTTCTTATGTCTAGTCTAAGTCTCCCCTCCTTTCATTTGAAACCATTTCCCCTTGTCCTATTGCAACAGACCCTGATAAAGAATCTGTCCCTTTCTTTCTTACAGCCCCCCTTTATATGTACACATGGTATATGTCTATATACATATACATAAAATACATACACTGGTGATTTGTTGTTGTTTTGTGTTTGCTTGTTTGTTTTTTTCAGAAGGGAAGATAAAGCAGTACCAGAAGCTCATGGCTGTCCTCACTCATGTGTCTTCCTGAAGCTTTTACTCTGCACCATTTACCCTGCATAAATCAATTGCCAGAATATTAGTGCTTTGCTTCCTTGTTTACTCTGAAAGATTATGTCCCATTAGCAGATTTGTCTTGTAATTGAACTGAAGTGTAAAATGCCAATGTTCTGACAGCCTCAATAGACAGGATTAACTGCTGCAGACATTTCTGTCCTCTTTTGAAACATTTTGATTGAGTATAATTAATCCAACTGAACTGATAGGATGATGGATGCTTCCAGCCACGGTGGTTTGCAAAGTCGAGCAAGGCTGGACATACAGATCACAACGAGATAAAGAGGTAATGACAGACAAAGGCTTCTGTTTTTATAGAGCACTTTTTCACTCCATGCAGCTACATCACAGTGGCAAAGCATAAACATCCCCCAGTGCCCAGTTTCATTGAAAGACACAGGGAGAATCCCAGAGAGCAGTGATGGGTTCAGGGTTTTCTGAAAGCTGCACAAGGAACCCATGGTCCTGCTCTGCTGTCCAGCCTGGGCTCTGCCAATGCTCTTTACTTATTGTTTTTGTCATGTTGTCCTCCAGCCACATCTGCCCTGGAGGCTCAGAGCCAGCACAGCGACTGAGGGATGTAGCATTTATTATATGTGGGAAAATGTAAGGAGATATCGGCCTCACAGGTACCCAGACCCAGGGTAAGAATGGGGGAAATGCCCTGGGTTTGCAGTCACTTTGATGTCTCCACTTTTTACTGCTGTTGCTTTTAACCCTTTTGCATGAGCACTTCAAGATGAAAGGTTTTACAAACCGAGGACAAATAGACGCTTTGCAGTTCTTCAGGGCACAGCCTTCAAGTTCTGTTCACAGAGGCATCATTGTTCTAGTTTAGCACAAGTATTTGAGTCTCTTGTCTCTGACCAAAATTAAGTTAGAAATCTTGTAAAAAAAAATGGCATTATTGCGGTTAGTTCCTCTCACCAATACTGGAATTACAGAAGCATGAAACAATGAATAAAAGGGAAAAAATACGTGTCACCACGTGCCTTTATTTTCAATTACTATCAAGAGAAGACCGTTACTATCTCCTACATGTGCAAAAACAACACCTACGGCTTGGCTCAGCTCCTTGGGCTCCTTCAAGCTCTTGAGCACCCGGCATAACTCGTGTTATAAATCAAGAGGCAAAATGAAATTATACCTAAAGAGATCAAATGATTTGCTTCAGCTGGATTTCTGCAGCCCTCTGCTTGCAGGCTGGAAGGTCAGCAAGTGGATAGCTTGGGGAGTCATATTCTGCTTTATTATATAACCCCTATCTCCGGAATTAAAGCTTAATCCCAAGCTGGGGCTTGGAGCACAAATCAGACAGGAGTTGTCTGCATTATCAGTAACACAACCACCCTGCTTTTGGATGGTACAGTAACAGGCATAAGCAATCAGGATGTTTTTCAATCTGAGCCACCATGTAAGGGAAATGAAGCTGCTAGTTCTCCTTTGCTGCGAGGCTACAGCAGCTGTCCAGAAAATAAAGGTTCTGGCCAGCACTTCTGATGAAATGGAGCTTGCTATGGCACTGGGTGCCAAACATGCTGCCGATAGAAGCAGTAAATCCACATCCAAAACCTAAAAATAATATTGGGATTGTTTTAAATTAAGGTTACGGAATATGGATTTAATTAGACCCTGCATGGATTCTGAATAGCAATTATTACATATTTGTTCAGGTTTAAGTATTTTTATAGGATTTTTTTTTTAATCCTGTTGGAATACTTTTCCTATGGGATGAGGATCATCTTTGTGAGAGGAAGAATGGTCTTGTGGTTAAGGCTGGCCTGAGACATAGGAGATCTGTGCTCGACTGCTGGCTCTGCCATAGACACTCTGTGTGAGCTTGGGCAAGCCATGTAACAACCAGCTTTTTTTTCTTAAAATAAAAGTCCAAGGCCCATTTAAGCATCTAAAAGATGCAGCTGCTGAGAACTGCTGAGTGCTCTGCATTAAAAAAGAGGAAAAATGTAGAAGAAGAAAGCTGGCTGCCTATCTAAGAGTTGTCCTCTTTTGGTCCTTTCAGTGCATGCTGAGCATTTCTGAACTTTTCTCCCTTCATGTCTTTATTCTTCATCTGTACAGCAGAACCCATAGCACTCCTCTCACACACAGGGATTCTGAAAGTGCTTGCACAGCTGCACATGGGGTGTAGGACTGGGATGAAGTAAAACGTTTTTACTTTGGTTTTTATTCCAACAGTGGGTGAAAATATGAGAAATATCATTGCTCCTTGCCAAACTGGTTGGTCTACTGCTGCTAACCACCCATCAAAAGGAGGTAGCAATGGGACGGTCATTCTGGTGTGAATGCCGTTGAGGTTCAGTGGATGGTGCCTGGGTGTGGGGAGTAGAGTGTTTATGGCTCCCTCCAGCACTTGATTTTCAAACTGGTCATGCATAACATTGACTCATTCTGCCCTTGGTTTAAACCACATGCTGCACGAGGTGGGGTCTCCTTCTTGCCCTTGGTTTAAACCACATGCTGCACGAGGTGGGGGCTCAGAAGGAGACCCATCAGCCTTCGGGATACGTTCTCCAAGCAAAGGCTTCTCCTCTGCCTTCTCTGCAAGTCCTCCTCCTTGCTAAGTAGTTGAAAATGGCAATTAAAGATGTCTTTGTCAATGAAAGCATAAAGCTCTTCCTGAGTAGCCTTTCAGATGCTGTGCTAAGGGCTGGTATTTTCTCCTGCTTTGAAGTCACCTGCTACAATTACCTGTGCTGCTCACATGTTCCTATTCTCTTGCTATAGATAAGCAGGTCTGCATTTATTAATATTTTAAAATATTAATTACCAGTGGCTTTGGCAAAGTACCTGATCCCTTAATTGCTGGGAGCTGAGGGAGTGCAGATGAAGGGTTGCAGTGGGCTTTGTCCACTTGGCCTTGTAAGGGCCATGGGCACCCCCTGAGACAAGTCATTGGGCTGGGTTGGGAGTTCGGGTTCTCATCATGTGGAACGTTTCAGGGCTCTAATGCAACCTGTCTGCTTTCCTGTGAGCATCAGTACTTGCAAAGCCACTTCAACACCACTTTCGAGACAACTTCTCCTTCCTTCTCATGTACTTATACTTGCTGAGCATGCACTTGCCCTAGTGCTAGTCACAGGGGGTGGCACCTCAGTATCCCTGTAACAGTTCTAGTGACACTGGGACAATTGGACAGAGAAAATCTCTCAGTTCTGTGTCTGTTTCCAGTGGAATTTTTTCTTTTCCTTTTTTTTTTCTACTTTTTTATAAGTAGCATGTGCCCCAGAATGTAAAATATGTCCCATGTGAATTTCCATCCATTTCTGCTGGCCAGTACACCCGGATTTCGCTCTGGAGTGTGTCCAGAATGGAACATATTTGCAATATATTTCCTGAGTTGCATACGGTGGTTGGGTGAGTTTCCCTCCAACAGCTGTGTAAGAATCAAAAGATAAAAACAGATCTGGCATTTGTGCCCACTCGGAGCAGAGGCTGTGAGCAGTGATACAGGAGCTGACTGGTGGAGCCCATGGCATCCCCAAGCAGCCATTCGTTGTGGCTGTGGAAGGGGTTACAATTGATGTAATTGATGATGATGTTAAAGAGCACTGGTCCCAGTACTAACTCCTGAGGGACTCAACTTGTCACTGTCCTCCATTTGGACATTGAGCAGTTGACCACCACTCTCTGGGTACGACCAGTTCCTCATCAACTGAACAGTTCACCCATCAAATGCATATCTTTCTAATTTGGAGAGAAGGAAGTTGTGGGGTACTGTGTCAAAGGCTGTACTGAAATCCTTCAGTGGTTCTTCCCTTGTTCACTGACGCAGTTACGTCATATGTGCTACCCAATGGTCCATGAACCAGAATGGCCCCAAAACCAGTTACTGCCAGAGAGAAATTTGGAGGGAAAAAGAATATGAAAAAAAAAAGAAACTAACAAGAAAAACAAGGATGAATGCCTGCCTGGCTATGTCCAAAGTGCCGTTTGAATTATTTAATCTATTGTGATTTCAATGAATACAAATGTATTTGGACTATTAACTTATGTCAGTAAAATCATTCTGAAAATCATCAACCTCACAGCTGCCCATTATGACTCTCTGCTCCTGAGTTAATCAGTTAATATTCCTTTTCATCTCTGTCTCTTGGGCTCAGTTAAGCCATGGTGAAAAGAAATGATCTTGAAGGACTCAGAAATATGTTCCAAATATTCTATGGCACATATCTGAAAAATTCCATGAAAATCTCACTCTTATCTGGAGTTCTCCTCTCTGTGCTCTCGTAAAGGTTAAAGATAAATCTCAGTCAGTTTACAGCTAGGAAACAGGCTAAGATGGGCCACTTTGTATGACGGATGGATTAATATTATTTCTGATTGATCTTAAGGAGGTCACTCAAGATTCACTTGCCAGAGGCAGGTAGCTGAAATGAAACTGTCCTTTCTCTGTTTCCAGCACACCACAGGAGCCATAACAGCAGTATCATCACTGGGCACTCCTTCATTGCCTGTCGACAGGACATTGCAAAGTACTTTACCAATTGGAATTAATTAGCTCATACAGTGTGAGGTCAGAGTTATAAGCCCGCTTTTAAAGTGAAGTAAATGAAGGTGCAGACAATTTAAGTGACAATTGACAGAACACTTCTTTGTGATGGATGAAGCCAGGAATTCACTTCCCAGATTCCTGTTCTTGCTTTGCCTCGTCTTTTCCTCTAACTGAACTCTCACTCCCAGTAATTGCTCGGGGAGGTGTGCCACAAAGTTTCTTTGGCCTGATTACACCATTTAAGCACCCTAGAAACAGCGCTAATTCACCATATGGCCAACATCATTCAATTTCAGCTATAAAATCTATACTAACCCAAACCCAAACAAACACAAGCATGCTTTCTTATTACCAATTTAATATTTGGTTCTTCTTTCCTTGTAAAGGACATATGTTTTTGAACAATTCAATTTACACGTAGCCCACAGTGACATTTGTTCACAGGTGGGCTTTTGTTCCCAGCCCTACTACACTTCTACTTTTGCCTCTTGCACAGAACCATTTGAACAGCCTTCAGTAACTGGACTGCTTTGCTGACAAAGAAAAAGGGTTTGATCACAGAGACAAAAGCATTTCAGGCTCCCCAGGAGGTCATAAAGTTAGACTGTAGTTCCATTGATTCATGCCCTATGTGTTCCCACAATGAAAACAGAATGAAAACACTGAGTTTAGCCTTGTTGAATCCAAAAAAAGAATCTACCAGTAGACTGGAATATAGAGGATGTATGCTCTCACCATGGCTGGATTTTAGCAGGAGTTGAAACATCATCCTGCCTGCATCCTAAGAGGGACAAATTATTATGAATATTTTAAGAAAACAAATTTAAAAAATCTCCAGTGGCTTCTGGAAAAAAAAAGAAACAGAAGGAAAAACTGCTGAAATTTGGACTCTTCAGGCTGTGCAATGCAGAAGACATAGTTACTTCTTTTTCCTTTCTGCCTTGTTGTTGCTTCTGCTCTCAGATTGAATTTAGCATGAACTCTACCTTCACTACTTCCATAAACTTGAAAATAGGCAAACTTGGTGTTCTCAGTTTCACCAGCCATTCAACTTGTGGCAATTACATTTATCAGGAATAGGAGGGATGTTTAAAGGGTGTTTGCAATCGTGGAGGAGAAGGTGGCAGTAAAAACTTGTGCTTCATATAAATTGTGTAATGGGCATTGACTGGGTGAGCACTGACTGAAGACCGAGTGGCATTCCTGGCCTCTGTCAGGAGGACAGCCATTCACCTTTTATATCCATTCTTGCAGCTGTAAGTGGAATCTTTGTCTGATGGACTATTGCCAGTGCATTCCTGAGATGGGAGACTACTTCTGCTTTTGTGTAAGATGTGCATTCGTTCTTCTTCACATCAGTAATACATTACACAAAACAGCATCAAGTGTGATTCAGAAAGAAAGGGGATTAGAGGTACCACACAGTACAAAGCATACCACACGTGCCAGACAAAGTCACAGGTTCAAGCAATAAGCAGATGGAGACATAGCAAGAGGGCACGAGTAGTGTGGAAATGTACTTAGGAAGCTGATCTTAGTTTTTGTAGGAGAGCAACCACAAAAACATGTTGAAGAGGTTTTGTATTCAGCATCATATAAACCACTCCCTAAACTGAGTAAGCTCTATCTTAAAACGTTAGCCTCTGTGGTCCCAGTGGAAGGTGGTTCCAAGCTCTCCTTGCTCAGGCTGCTGATTGTTGGTGCCCATCCTAATTGTAGTCAGCACCATTTTAGTGCCATTTGTTCTTCTGCTAAGGTTTACTTTAATTTACAGTCTTCTTTCCTCTGGCATTTACCTCCAGAAGTATTTATGCAATCCTTTCTCCAGAACTATAATTTCAAGGATAAATAAGTGGAGGTCTTCAATTTCATCTCGTAAGATGATATAATTCTAGCTACAGATAATGCTCTGACTCCTCATTTACAGCTCGAATTTATGATATTGCCACTTCTATCTCCTAGGGAGATGCCTCTGAACATACCCTAGGACTGATATGATTATTTCATGGGTAATTCACACAGATTCTACACATTCACACTGCAACTATCTCAGTTCCTGTGCTCGGTTCTGCTAACAAGGTCTCTGCTCATAACACCACCCATGAATTTCCATCCAACATTAATGCTAAGTTCAAAATGCTTTGTGCCATGTACAAAAGCAGCTTGAGAAACATAGTAAAACTGACTGACATTGATACACTGCCCTCCTGAAAAGCATCCAATTATTCTACAAAAACATACAATTTCTGCTACACCTTTCCACTGAAATGCAGACAGCTTCTAGTGTGGAGGGTGGAATCTATTAAATGCCAACAACCAGTCTTATCTGACAAGCAGTAAATCATCCTCACTAATGGAAAGAGAGATTTTGGGAGGCAAAAGGTAATGAGGTTTGCTCAGTTCACCAGTGTTGCTGACTATACTCTTATGAAACATGCCATGGGATCTTTAATGATGTGGTATTTCATGAGTAAGAAGAATCTTTTCAATGTGACAGCTGAGGGATGCCAAATGCTAAACACAAAGCTCCCTAACTTCGTGAGTGTTTGTCCTGACTCAAAGGGAGTAGTGCCACCTACTGAACCAGCAGCACCGTTCCTGCCACATCTGTATTCTAATGCAACTTATTTGGTTGAAGCCCATGGTCTCCCAGATGATGCACTTCCCTTCCCAAGAGCAGCAGGTGCAGGACACAGTGACTCATTTTGACGATGCAGATATGTCAATGGTGGAGTAATGTTACTTGCTCTATAGCACTTAGTGTTACCTTCAGAATGAATATAGCCATCATTTTGGAAAGAAAAGGGATAGGTGAAGCTGGATCAAGAGAGTAATGTAACATGCTACTGCTTCTTCAAGGAAGGACCAGGGTCCAAGACAGTCATCCCTGCAAGGATGAAAGTGCCAATTACACTGGATATCAATTTTCTTTTTGGAAATAATCCCAGTTATCTCCTTCACACTTTCTTTTACTTTACTTCCCCAAGTTAGTCACACGTACACCTGTGCTTCCTATGGTTGATATTACTGAGGGGTTCAACTCTTAAGAATAGCTACTAATCATTGAGAGATTGCCTTTCAGAAGAAATGGGGAACACTCTACCTCAGTCCTCCTACCATTCTTTTGATACTGTACAATTGTAGGGTAGATTTTTAGTGGTCTACTTGGTTCTTGTTATTCTTTTACCTTAAAAATATCAGAAGTATGTTGTCTATCTGGTTTTGTTGCGTGCACTTCTTGAGAAATGCCTCAGCCTCATCTTTTGAGATGATTAACTGACAATTAACCCAAATTAGTTTATGCATTTGTTGAGACTAATTTAGCTACCCACAAGTATTTGTTTCAGGATACCATAATTCGTTCAAAATGGAGCAAAATATTTAATCTAGCTATTCTTAGGGTTGATTAAGAGGTAGCAACTCATCACTGTTGAAGATGTAGTGGTTAGAGCTGGTTTGAATATTTTTGGAAGTCATTCTTTTTCGGCAGAAAACCCAAAATTGTTTCATCTAAAGCATCTTGGCTATGTCAAACTTTTGGTGAATTGAAGGCAGGCTTCCAATGGAACCATGCCTGGATTCATGATGGGCTACTGTGGATCTGAGGGCTTTCAGTGCTGGTGATGCCAAGGCAACCCCTGTTGCCAAGCTCACCCCAGTGTAGCAATTTGAAATAGGAATGTGAGTAGTGGTGGAGAACCAGAAGAGAAAATATAGAAAAGACATTGAAAGAATTTTAAACAACCATAATTAAACTTAGCTCATCTCAAATATCAGTTTTCCCATCCAGTAATATCTTTGACATTGTCAGCTTATTTGTTCTCCAGCCATTCATTGTCTCCTGTAGGCACATACTGCCAAGCTAATAACAACCAGCTTCTCGGACAGAGTCTGTTGCTGGACACAGCTGGGTCTAAGCTGAGAAGGTGCCATGGGCCCAGCTGGGCTCCTTGGGGACACATTTGAGGGGTTAGATGTGCTCACAAAGGGGATGCTCCCAGCTGGGAGCGGGGCTCTTGCCTTCGCAGCTACCTCTGCAGAGCTGCAGGGTCTGACTCTGAGCATAGCTTTGGTCTTCTGTGAAAGAGTTCCGAGAGGTTTTGATAGGCCAAATGCCTCTGTCTCTTTCAGAAATACAGTCGTTAGGCTTTCTTTCCTTTATATGGAGCTGGTGAAACACTGTGAGCATTTCTACCTCTGAAAGTTCAATTTTAAGGAACATGAATCAGTCAATATTTGAGACTGTCCCATGTCCCACAAAACTAATAGCAGTGTATTGGTGTCATCAACTTAGATTGTAGAGAAGTGAATAGCAGCAGCTTCAGACCTCTCAGTTTGCCTGACATCTCTAGCAATGCTGAAATGTCCACACAAGTCACAGCATATTGCTCCTAGAGATCACTCACTGCTCTTTGGAAGATAACACATGCTTGACAAATGCAATTCACCACTGAAACAGGAACAAGCTTACAACATTTGCTGCTGAGAAAGAAATAAAGAACCATATTGATCCACATAATGCAATCTGAGGAACTTTGCCATATTCTACACTAGTTGGCAATTTCTTGTATATTTTAGTTTTCAAAGCTGTTTTCACTCCTTTCTTTTTTCCTCTCTCCATCTTATTTTTGTCAATCAATAGAGATAATTCTGCTGCCTTAGCAGTGGCAGAACATATATATCTAAATAGCAAGAAAAGATGTAAAACTTTCCATCCCTTGTTGAGGGGATTTACACAGAAAGTCAGCATGACAAATTTACTTTTGTCAGAAAAAGGGACTGGGATAGACTATATTCCCATAAGTACCTCAGGATTTGATGAAGAAGATGGTTTCAGTGTGAAGAAACAATTAGAATATAATATCTTGGTCACATCTGCCAGACCTTCATACCTCTGAAGTTCAACTGTATACACAATGTTCTTGGTTTGCATTATCTCCACTGTGATTTATTTCTTTCCATGAAAGTATTGCCTCGTAAAAGTTTTTCAGACTGTAGGTGTAGAATATATTTATTTTAGGATGCTTTAACAAGAGGAAAAGAAACCTAAAGTATTTGCAAAGACATGTTTGACTAGCTGGCCTTTGCATTCCTTCCTTCTGGAATGAAGACTTTGCAAAAGAAATTGCCAGAATAACGACTTAGCAGCCTGTCAGCTAATGAGAAAAGGAGGATATGGATTTGGAGATATGGAAGAGAAAGAGCACCATTTGGCAAGATCTCATGTGTAAGAGGAGAAAATTAGAAGGTACAGACGTATATAGCTAAACAAAAAATTGCCATTCACAAATTTAATTTTGAAGTGAGTGAAATATCTTATGAAAATGCAGATTATGACAAGTGAAGATAGTTAGATAATTGACAGTATTTTTGCTCTCTTTCTCTATATTTTGAGCGTGCGCCTCATGTTGCATTGGTTTACAACACATAAAAATCTGCACACTTGTACCAACATAAGCTATCGTAGGAGGGAAGGAATTCAGGGGAAGGAATGCTTTTTCTTGCTAATTGGGGACCCCTGGAAGGAGCAGTCCAGATAGAGGAGTGAAATGCTGGTCAATAGTAGTAAAACATGTTAAACTACAGGTTGGGATGGTGTCCAAGCCAGGATTTGCAAAGGAATATTTAGCTTGGGAGAGGTCGTGATAGATTACAGGAAGGCAAGGGGTCACCCCGTTAGACAAGAGAATAGGGATTTGGCCCACTTAGTGCTGCGATCGTCATTTATCCTGCTCTTTGGTCTGCTGTGAGAATGAATTCATGTTCCTGCTGAAGTCAGTCTGAGTGAAGCAGAATCTGGGAGAGGGTTTGAGGAGGCTCCTTCCAAGCCAAGACCCAGACAAGGCTTTTTTTCAAATCAATAATTTGTTCTTTGTCGCAGTTTTCTGTCTTATTTTCTCTCCTCACAAAGAGAACTTACTGATTTCTCTCTGATACCAATATTGTGTATAGAGCTGGATCTATAATTCATGAGAACGAAAACAGTGGCATCAGAAAGAAAACTTGTCATAAATTAAGCTATTAAGCTTTTAAATGAGCAGTGATGGCAGTGTGGGGATGCCGAACATTTACTGCAACGCTAAATATAGGGATAACGCTAAAAGGTTTTCATCAATACTTGGTAAGAACAAAATACTGAAGGCACTTTGAGCTTCAGTTTTTGTTCTCTGTAAATTGCATTAACAGTTTATTTCCTTTGATTTTGGGTTAGGTTTTTTTTTTTGGTCTAAGATTTTTTGGGGCTGTCTTTGCCCTCTGTATTCAAGAATGCTTCTCCCACCATTGGAGGATGGCTGCATTTTCAAAGTTTTCCCCCAGCAGCTTCCATAAGAGGACAATTTTAAATGGAAGGTAGAAAGAAGAGGCTGAAGATCTTCCACAGGTGCTCCTGGAGATCCCTCACTGTACAAATGAATTGCTTATGAGGAAGTTTCTCAAAAACATGTCGTGGCATGTGTGCCTCCCACAAGGTGGGAGAGGCAGCAACTCTTCCAGCAGTGCCAGTGGGCTAAGGAGGGACTGCTGCCTCCTGGATGAACTCAACAAGCCCCCTGTTACATTCTGAATTTACTTGTTCTATGTTTACGGATGTCCTACAACATCCATACTCAATTCCCCAACCTCATTTGGGCAAACTCCGTCACCATTACCCACCACAAATATTGTGTACAACTAATGACTCACTACACGCCTCTCAAATTTGTTCCTATCTGATTGGGTAGGGGATTAATTCCACTGGTTTAAACTGGACTTGCAAAAGATCCGGCTTTTATGACAATAAAAGGAATCAGGAAGAGATACAGCACGATGAAATATGAAAGAAAAATAAAGCTGCAGCTTCAGCTTGTGTAAATCACTTGGAGCCGTGCCTGAGGTTTTCTATTTGAAGCTAAGTATGATAGTTTTCTGTGGGAGTTGAAAAATACAAAAGTTCTCCTGGGATATTGTAAACATAATTCATGTTCACTCAGGCAACCACTGACATCACTTCCGCCGCACACAGTCCAAGGCACTGAATGTGCCGGGGCTTTGGTAAAAATAGTAGCTTCATAAATCTGCCCATTCCTTTAATTAGGCAGCCTTGATGACAGGATTAAGATTGAATGCTTTCATTTCAGATTGGTTAATGAAGTGCTTTCTAATATTTTGATGTCGTGCACAATGGGCTGCCCTCAAAAGGTATCTATGCTATCTGCGGAGATGTACCCACGGCGTGGGTATTAATTGCTGCAGGTACAGCTGGAGTGGGAAAACTTCCCTACTGAAAGGTTAAAAGAGAAGATTATGTAGACATTTGATTTTTCTCCTATTGCGTTTGTAGACTACAAACAATTTGCAGACGGATGAGGCTATGCTGCTCTGCTCAATTTTTTTTTTAATTGGCTATTTAATAGAGCAAACATTTGATCAAGATCAAAGAACGTTTTCATATTGTGCTCTTCTCCTCTGCCTAGCCCCTAATGAAATATCATTAATTGAAAAAAAAATCAATCACCCAAGTCCGAAAAGAACAAAGTCATCCGCAAATGCTGTCCTTCTATTCTGGGACTGAAACTCTCCATGGATGAAAGATGAATTTGGTGCATCTGACTGAGGAGAGTCTAGCTCCCTGCAAGCAAGTTTCCATTGACCCACACTGCCAACTATGCTCAAACCACTCACAGGGACTTAAAGAAACTTAATCACACATCCCAGCTCAACTATTGTCGGGGAATTGCAAGTGCCAGGAGATTTATCTGATATATAGGAGATACAAGTTACCTAATAGCCAAGCTGTCAGCACTGTCCTATATGAGATTGGTGGTTACTGATGTGGCCAAACGGATTACTACACATGTGCTTAAATCCTATTCATTACATTCGGCTGAAAGCTTTCCCGAATCCCGAGGAGTATTTATCATTTGTGTGTTGACGGTGTTCAAAACCTGCTGTGAAAATGCAGCACCCACAGAAGTCTGAGAGGAACACACACAAGAGAAGAAACTGCCGTGCTCTGTCAAAAGGAAAACCAGAGGTGCTGCACGAAATAATAACATGCAAATCCAGGCCAGGGAAAAGGAGGGAAAATCGTTTTTCCTGCTCCTGAGCCTGCTTTGGCCAACTGCTGAACATCTGGTCTCCCAGTGTGTTTTCTCACATCGTGCCAGTACCTAACTGGAATAAACAACTTTATCAAGATCCTTGTTTCTTACCATCAGCGTCTGATAAGAAAACTCACTCCTATCAGCGTGAGATTCAAGCAGAGGGAAGAAAGATTTATGCCTGTTTGAAAGCAGCCTCCACCCTGCCTGATTGTTCGGCGCTGTGGAGAAACGTGAAGTTTGAGCGCGTGGAGTTTTATTTTCCAGGAGGCTGTAGATCTCAGCACTGCTCTCACCACCCACCAGGCAGTCAGCGCACAGCTCCGATTTGTTTTACGTGTAAATGACAGTGTGCTTCCCCTCAGCAATTTACTGTAATACTGATATTTTGCACTTCCACAGCTCCTTTCCTTCCCTAAGCTCTGACTGCTCAGGAAACAAGAGTATATTAAGTATTATGCCAACAGCATGCTCCAGAGGGGAGAGCAATTGACATTCTGATGGGTCAATCAGGACCGAAACCCACATCACTGTTTTGATGGTAGCTCTGTAGTTTAAGCCACTTGGACCTGTAGGATTAGAGTCCAGCTCTATTCTTGTTTCTGTTACTGTCTTCTAACCTTCAGCCATAGATAACTGCAGACTTTACACTCTACTTGCAAGCTCTTTATACCTTCAGCTGTTTCAACAGATCTACTTCCTTAGATGGGGAAATACATTTGGAAAATTACCTGTTTTCAGCACTTACAAGACCACTTAAGCTGTCAAAAGTCTCTTTTCACGCAGTCAGCCTAATAAAGATTCTTTCCTGTAGGTGTGTAGGTTCTTCATAAGAGTTAGGGAGCTGGGTTCCATTTTTGCTTACAGTAGGCTCATCTTTCTTCTGGGAGCATTCCCCAGAACTGCTCAAAAGACAGAAGCATACTCAATAGCATCACGTTACTGCTATTACCATCTTGCATCCAAAGCAAGCTAGAATATAATAAATGACTTTTTAGTTTTCATATTTGAGAGAGCAATATTATGCTTTTTATATCACTGAAATGGATGAATTTTTACTTTTTATGTATTTTTACCTAACTTAGGGCTGAAAATCTGCTTGACCAGGCAACGTCCATCCTCCTCCCAAATGAGAGAACAACTGTGGGGCTAACACATGCACACACACACACACAGTGTGCACAGTACAACTGACTTTTTCTTTATGTGCAGGCTCAGAGCAAATTCAGCTTGAGTCAAACAGATGAGATTCCCTGGTGAAAACCAACTTCTTTTATTTATAACCAGTTTGATCTTGGGGTCCCAGCTTGACCAAAAGCTGAGTTGAGCAGTTTAAAAGTTCAACTGCAGTGCATTAGGGATCTTTCAGTACAGTTCAGTATGACTGATGGTCTCTGCTACGGAGAAGTACTGGAGTTTGAAAGGCTTTCCCACTGCAAGCTTTCTCCTTTTATCACTTCCAAGACAGAACAGGTGAAATGCTCTGCCATGTGCTTGGCTAAAGAACAATCTCATTAACCTTTCATACTTGCGAGTGCCATGCCTTTATATAAAGTAATGACATCCATTTGTGGAGCTGATTGCAGTGAGAGAACAATATTACAAAATAATCACACAACTATTTCAAGCACTCTATTTGGCCAAATGTAGCAAGGGCACTATGAACAAGAAGTACCTGCCACCGCCACTGCCTTATCTTCTGAACATGTCTAAGCAGGAGATTAATTTCTATAATACCTCCACTTAACACGATAACAGAAAGAAAATAGCTACTCTAAGGGGATGTGATATCTAAGTGTTTTGACATGTCTCTGTCTCTTTAGGCTCTTCTGCTATATCCATTCCTATGATACCTGAGCACCTTTTGACCTTCTAAGAAATGAGAAATCATTCTTTCCTCTTTTTTTTTTTTTTAAATGTTAGTTAAAACACCCTTTCAGTGCGTGTCAAGCCATCATCACCTAAGTGAGGGCCAGTAGATACTAGTTGGCAGCATTCCTTAGAAGTGTTTTCCCAAAGAGCTGGTTTCATTTGGTGCATTGAGACAGAAAAATCACCTCAAACCCTCTGCAGGAATGCATACATCTGTAGCCAGGGAGAGATCAAAAGTCTCTGTGTTGCCAGTTGTGCTGCCTTCTCCTCCCTGGTACTTCAATACTAGTTTGCACTGGTATTCACAATAATTATATCACAGCCTCATGACCTCAAATGATTAGAGAAGCTCTTCCATACTAAGTACAGACACAAATCATGCCAGGATTCAAACAATGGCTTCTTTGGAAGGCTACTCCTCAAAAGGGTTATGTACGACTTCCCAGGCTCAGTCCAAGGGACTGTCAGAGTGCTGGAGTTCTGCTTCCCCTCTTTGTTTCCAAGCTCCTTTCTTGCAGCTCCCACCCCGGTGCTCCATGTCCCCGAGCCCCTCTCCTCTGCTGACCTCTACTCCTCACCATGAGGTGACTCGAGGCATCCAACCCTTGTGAAGCCCACAAAGCACATAAATCCCTTTGAGATGACCCAACTCTTCAAAGGGGCGACCAGAGAACATTTTTTCTTGGATTTCTTCAGGCAAAGTGCTGAAGTTCATCCTCCTTTGCCCCCAGATGCTGCCTCTAGCACTCATTTTATGTTCAAAGGCTGCCAATGAATATTTTCCTTCTCTCTCACCTGCTGCCCCTTCCCACTCTGACTCATTTTGTCTGCATTAAGTCATGTTTCTCACAACTCCAATCCCAGCACGTCTGCTGGCAGAGTTTCAGCTATTTGGGAGTTGCCTGGAGGCAGCAGACACATCGCTCCTGCCTCAGCTGCAGGTAAGCTCTGCTCAGCCTCTCCAGAGCAGGTAGCACCAATTGCAATGAGAACGCTCTGCACTCATGTATACAAAAGCACCACGGAGTGTGTGTACACCTGTTGAATAGGACTCTCATAAAGTGCAATGCACTGGACAAATCATCCATTGGAACTGGGAAAGCGGAGTGGAGGTTCAAACCATTAATTTTTTCTTCAGAATGCCCTCATTAACAGATTCCTTTCCATTAATTACAGTGACCACATCTACAGATCCCAACTGGGTATTTAAAATAATTCCTCTTATTTTTCTATCAATTTCTGTCCTTCAGGTATTCTCCTTATTTTCTCCTGTTACGATACTTTCATTAGAAATAAAAGATGGATCATAAATAATCTGATTCTTATGTGCAGTTAGTAACACAAGCCAAGTAAAAACTCAGTACCTTTTTTCTCTGCAAAAGTGGTGGCCTCATTGTGTGCTCCTTTATTGGTGAGCTGAGATTGATAATGAATTATATTTACAGACACTGAACTGGATGAAAGGGGCAGAAAAAAACTCCACTTCTAAGCATGAAATTAATTCTTGTTGAAATCCATATGATGTAGCTCTGTATATTAAGAACTTTCTGTATCTTAGTGACCAATTTCTATTGGCAGGGGGATGTGGTAGCTGACCTTTGTTTCCTTCCTTTTACTCCATTAATTTAACTGTGCCACTTTCAGAACTAAGTAAACTTTCTCTAGCAGACAAATGACAGATCTATCTCTTTGACTAAAGTCTGTAGGTTATGTGGGAAGGATAGTTGAAGGAAAAGACTTACATGATCCAAAGAGAAAAAGACTAATTTAGGATGCAGAAATAGTCTGCTCTGTTGCATGTTTGCATAAGAAAGTAGCATTTTTTTCTGTTATTATGAAAGGAAATTCCTTCCATATACAATTTTCAGATTTTTCCCCAATACAAAATTATCCCCTGTTCTTTGCCTTAGCAAAATTTTTCTAAGCTATGCTAAATGGAACATCACTGCTATCACCAGTTATATATTGGTCCTGAAGATGTCCTGAAGGAGCACTCAGAGAAAGCTCGTAATCAAAATGAATTAAAAGAAGTTTATTAGGCATCAATTTCCAGAAGGAAATAACACTGAGAATAATCCAGCACTCCCAGAGGGGGAAATAAAGTAAGTGACCTGCCAGGCACTTCACAGCTCTGAGCAGTCTGTTTGTTTTTTATCCATCCCATTCCAAGGCTTCACCGTGGTGCTTCCTATGAATCACAGGCTGAACACTTACTGGGCTGCAGTTTACACAAAAAAAGTTAGGTGGCAAGGAAGAACTGATCGCCTACCACCCACTTGATCTATTTATAACTAGTGAAAATATGAAGCATTGATATTAATTAACATCTATTGAAGAACGTGTTAAACAGCTCCTCAATCTGCTGGCTAGAAAAAGCAGTTGGTCTGTTGACATGGCACTTAACACAGGTACTAATTAGACTTTTTGTATTTTCAGGTTCATTCCTGAGAGAAAAAAGAAAGACTCTTATAGCCTGGAGTTATTTATTATTGCTTTTATACCAAAGGGTGCATGAACATGCATGACATTTTGTGATGTTTGCAACTTCCCTTTCTAGAGCTGGCAAACTCTAGAATGGCTAAGTTCTAGAAAAGCCAAACAAAGCAAATGAATATGGAAATATTTAAAAAGAAAAGCTGGGAAAAGCTTTCTAAACTTCCTCCAATTCCAACCTCATTTACCCTAAAACTCTGTCCCATGGAAGCTGTTTTTCACAGGATAGAAATGAAAGGTTTACACCCTTCAGGTTGCACTATGTCCAACAAGAAGGGTACCCATGAATTTTAGCAGGGAATATTTCTCCTGCCTTTCCTTTTCCTCTTCTTCCCAGTCTCCATGCTGCCATGGGTGACAGATAGGTAAAGGGCAGGACAAGCTAATAGCAGAGCATCCCTGAATTTCGTGCCATGTAGTTGCATGCCGGGTGTTCTCTTACCAGCAGTGCCCAAGAGACAAACCAACAAACACAAGCAGAGGGAAAGGTCTGCAGCGGGTGGCTGGAGCCCAGGGATTCACACAGCTATTGCAAGACCTGGAGGTGCTGGGCCACCACGCACCATTGGGGTCAATGCAGAAAGAGGATCCCAGTCTCTCTAAGCAAGAGGGAGATGATAAAAATGATTTAGGCGGGAGGGAAGAAGGTGAGAATAGAGCGTGAAAGGTATTTGCAACACAGCCTGGGAGGTAAAGCCTGCTGGAAGCTCAGAGAGATCCAAACTCCAAATAAAAATAGAAGATGGGAGATCCTCAGCTCACGTTTCGGAGGGGAACTCAGTCACAGCAACGGAGGAGCAGAGGACGGTGCAGAGCAGGGCATGGAGCAAGCACTGCAGGAATGCAGTTCTCCTATTTCTGCCCTGCTTGGCTCACGTTTCATGGCTGCCCTCATGCTGTCAGTGGGAACACTCGGCCCGGTGCTTTGGAAAGTCCCAGCTGTATTTCCATTATATCCTTTCTTTGACCCCAGTGTCCCATCAGTCTCAGTGCGTGAGCACGTCCCACAGACAGCAGCTGGAGAACTGGGTGCTCACTTGTGGGTTTGCAGAACGGATAGCAGGTGGACTGGGACTTGAACATCTCTCTTAAATTTGCATGAAATTCAAAAGAGATTAACTTCTGTGATACGTAAACACAGCTCTTGTGCTTTTGGAGGTGAGCAGTTCAGGTTGGATATAAAGAAGATTTGTCAGAAAGAGCTGTCAGGCGCTGGCATAGCTGCCCAGGGAAGTGGGGGAGTCACCATCCCCAGAGGTGTTCCAGAACCATGGAGAAGTGGCACTGAGGGATGTGGTCAGTGGCACTGTGGAATGGGTTGGGCTTGGAAATCTTACTGTTCTTCAGCCTTAATGATTCCATGATTCTATAAGCAGGGAAGATTACGTGGCCAGGCGCTGCCCAGAGGGAGACATCACATAAACCACTTGTCAAATGTTTAAGACACGTCTTAAATTAATATAGCTGTCCTTAAAAACTGAGAACGGAGAAAAAGAATATATGAATTATTTCTACACGCTGCAATTTTCTTACATGGAAATAATAGCTCTGTACTGATCTGATGCACTACTGTTCACCCTTCCTAACTCAAAGTGATGTGACTTTTGTCAGAGATGAATCTGCAAGACGACAGAAACTGAAAATCGGTTAAAATTGGGCAAAAAAAGAAGACAGAGGCCTCTGCCAACAGGAGATGTGCAGTCCTCACGAGAGCCATACAGTGGCTGTGTTGACACACATGCTTTCCGCACGTCTTGCAAGTACTGTGTCATGTCAAGCTAACGTGAAGTTAGTGTATAGCTGAAGTTTCCAACTTCCAGATGTCACATGTCACATTACATCACTTCTTCGTGAGTAATGTTCTCTCCTGTTACGCAATGTCATAAGCATTAGTCTGTTATTTCAAAAGCTGCCAAGCAAAAAAACTCTGAATTTTTAGAGATTTGTCATTTTTATTGTTTTTTTTTTTTTTTTCCTGCAGTCAGATTGGATTCCCTTTTTATTTACTTTTCCTGAAGTGCAGATGTAAGTGCTTCCAAAATCACGGGCAAAAAATGTGCTCAGATTTTTATTGGGTACTGAGCAAGGCAAGTGGTAAATAACAGCCTTGCTAAGTGGCGGATGGAGAGAGCAGAGCCAATAATTTTTACTCACAGAATCACACTCTTTCTGCTCCCAGATGAGTTTGCTCTATAGCGGCATTCCACACATGCTTCTAGCCATTCGTATTCCTGTGCTGGTCAGAAATCAGTTTCTGCTGTGGTATCTGCTCAGGTGGTTGGGAGCCACCAGGCAAGGTGGGAAAAAACACACTGGGTGAAATTGCAAGTTCAGACCCTGCTAAGAAAGACAGACCTGCAGAAATTTAGATTGGATATAAGGAAGAAGTTCTTCACAATAAGGAAGGTGAGGCACTGGCATGAGTTGTCTAGAGAGGTGGTGGTGTCCCATCCCTGGAGACATTCAGATCAGGCTGGATGGGGCTCTAAGCATCCCATTGAGCTGTGGGTGTTCCTGCTCAGTGCAGGGGACCAGGACCAGATGGCCTTCCAGTGTCCATCCCAACTCAAATCATTTTAAGTGTCTGTGTAATCAAGCAGCCTGCTGCTGTGGGTTCACCTTCCCAGTGGCAGGCAGGCAGCTAGTTGGAAATGCCTCCTGTAGAGTTTTTCCTAGAGCAAATTGACAAGCAGTTCCACACAAAACAGTCTCGATCACAAGATCATCACCAGGTCCAGTGCATCAGACCTGCAGTTTTCTCACCCTTGCAGCAAAATTTCTGATGTTTCCAGTGATCAAAATATGGTATAATATATATAAGATACAGTATAATATATTCTCTCTTCTCTGGAGCAGGCTCAGGGAACAGCCTAACCCTCACACCTGCACACTTCCCCCAACTGCAGAGCACTGCAGTGGTTTCTGCTGCCAGATATTTTCATGATGTGGGCTCTGTGGAATGAATAATTCACAGTGCTTCATCTATCAGCTGAATGCCCTGTTTTAAACAACACAGTGTGTGCGTAGAGGGATGGGGGGGGCAGGAACCTTGGTTTCCTTTTGCTTTTAAGGTCAAAGATTGAATCATGTGCTAACTGCTGTTATGAGCTGTGCCTTTAAATGTGCCCAGAATTATGACCTTTCAATTGTAGTCTAAATACTGGGTTTGGTTATAGCATCATCTCAGTGGCCCGTGTGTGATTTATAAAGTCACGTGTCAGTGAGTAGTAAAAGGGATTTACAGCAGATTGTGGGTCAGAAGGGTTAGGGCACACTGGAAATATTGAAAACAAAAGTAAATTTAGCATAAATGAACTTACTAGATATTGAGTGGATGCCAAAGCATGTATGGGATTTAAGCCATTGTTTTCTATGGTCCTGAGCCAAAGCACAATGTATAATGGTCCCAGGTTGGTGGATTTATGATTACTATTCATTAAAGTAATAGTAATCAAAGCTATTAAAAAGGGGAAAGGATCTGAATGTCAGTGCTCTGATCAACATTAAAATAACCCAAACTTCAATCCCACATGGGAAAAGAAACCTTCCACGAGGTAAGTTTATACACTTCCATGGAGCTATTTTATGTTGTCTTCTACCAAGAAAAATCCAAATCACTCACAGACGTGTACTTGGGTTGCACTTAGCATTTTAATTTCATCCTGCAGAATCAGCAATTTATTTACTGCTTTGCAGAGTATAACTCCCTATAACAGAGCCCAACTATGCAGAGTTTGGGTGATGAGGTGATAGCTTAATTGGGTGATTCTGATAAGAAACCAAAGGCAAGTATGCGACTTATACTTTACGCCACCTGATTCCCTTTCCCCTTTTAATGAAACGGTTCAAAATGCAGCCAAAAAGATAAAACCAAAGCTTCTCTAAAGGGGCACCTTGTGCGTTTTCTAAATTCCTCACTGTCAGCAATAAAGGAAAAGCCTTCGAGGCACAGAAACTTCAGGCCTAGAATACCTACAGGTACAGGAGATAAAGAGCAGCAGTGCCTCACACCAATTCTCTCTCTAACTCTTTTCTGCGCCAGTTCTGCCATGCAAAACTTGAGCTTTTGGATTTTTGTGGCACAAGGCTCCTGTTTCCTTCCTTTTTCAGTGTGTTCTGACAGGGATTACACTCAGGGTCTCTTGGCAGCTTCCCGCTCCCCCTCCTCCTGCCCCCATCTCCCATTCCAGGACAGCCCAAAGCTGCTGGGAGAGCTTTCTCACGTGTGCTATTTCAGTCTGATGTCCCTCTCCTTCTCATGCTTTCCTTGTTTTTAACATCCACCTTCCTGTCCTTCGTAGCACTGCCCTTCCTCTCTCTCTTTCCTGGTTTTGTTTGATGACACCCATCTCTCATGTCTTCCAGAGCACTTCTCTTGCTGGTTATTTACACCCTGCAGGAAGCACAGGCGAACTGTGAAAATAAAGCTGTGCACAGGGCTGTCACAGGCACTTTGGTTCACTGCAGTAATGTGGCATCCTGCTGCCTCAGCCCTGAGGAGATCTTTGGGAGCATGACCATATGGAGAAGGAGAATGGCTTCCCCCCAAAGAGAACACTGAAATCTTTTGTGGTAAAAGTTCCAGAGACAGCTCTTATTTTGCCAGCCACAATAAGCTAGACTCATAAATGCACTTCAGTACCAGCACATGTGAAAGAGAAGAGGTTATCCCTCCGGCTACACTGACATCACTTAAGGCAATGGAAATACAAATCTATATGAAATTTTAGGGGTTCAGCTGGAGGAGTTTGCTTCCTTTTCATTTTATACGTAATGAAAGTCCTACCGGAAGGATGCGAGCCAAGTTTGGGAATATCAGCCCCCAGCTTTGCACAGCAAGGTAATAACCCTCCCACTGTCAGCTGGGGGGTGGGAGGCGGTGGGAGGTGATGTTGCTCCCCCAGCAAAGCAGCATCCAGGCAGAGACAATGTAAATTGCTCTTTCTTTTTGCTGCTTTGTAATAGAACTTGGAGTTGCTTTACAACCTTACATAAGCCAAACTGGCAAAACTTCTGCCCAGTTAGAGAAACAGAGGAAATTCAGCCATTTGGGTGCAGTATTTGCAGATAGGGGAGCATCAGCACCTGCTGCACAGCACTGACCTTCAAGGAATTGGTGCAGGCAAGGATTGCTGCAGATTCTGCTATTTGCATGGCTGGAAGAAAAGGATACTAGGGATGTGTCAGCACTTAGGAGAGCACTTTATAGGTCAGTTTAGCAAAACATAGCTCAGTGGTGAAAAGCATCAAGCAGATGTTAGATACAGCAAACCAGGACCGTGTCACTCAGTAAGAATATCTCCACAGTTTCAGGTATCTGTGTCAGGTGGCTGGCTGAAAGGACTTTGAGTCTCTTTCCAGGAAGCTGCTGAGCCCACTGTTTGCAATATGCTTTTGTGTACTTAATGGAGACCAGCAACTCTCTTGGCCCACTTCTCTCATTTCCCCCCTCGCCAGCCCTGCTGCAGGAAGAGCCGGGCAGCCGCAGCTGGTGCACCAGTAAACACGAGCAGTCAGCACATCACCAGAGCGGGCTGCAAAAGTAAATACAGGAAGCTGGCTAAAATCTGAAACAACAACAATGCCCCTGCCCCCAAAGTGAGAAAATAATGATGGATTTCGTCTTTCCTCTGATCCTCACCAGCTGAACAAAGCTGAGTCTGAAATAATTCGTGTAAAGAAGAGTAGAAAGCGTGCCTTGGCATTAGCAGGCTCCCTAAATAATTTTTAAATAAGAAAGGGATATAGAAAACCGAGGAACAATGGAGCAGAGCTACGTGTAAGGTTCTGTAATGGTCGTGTTGGAGGAGCAGGAGCTGGTGCTGGGATTGCTGCTGGCTTCCCTTTGTCTATTCAAGGTAAGCTGCAACAATAACTTCCTGCTTGCTCTCCTGTGAAAACACCCTCTGTTTGTGGGTATGAAAATAGCTCCGTGTCCCCCAGTGCTGTGACCTCAGGAACACTCCATCTCTGGGCATGTAGAAATGAGGCAAACGCTTTGGGCACAGCTATGGGCCACCTCTGACACCTGGCTGCGCAATCCAGCAACCCAAAGCATGAGGAGCTTAGAAGTCACAGGGCAAATGGGGAAGGCTGGCAAATAAAGAGGAAATGCATGAAAATATTAACCGAGGAGAAACGGTTGGGAGAAGCAGTGTTATTTGTGGATATGTCTGAACAGAGTTTGTGCAATGCTGCCCACCTGACTGCTAATTAACTGCTGGAAATTCACCTTCTGCATCTCAGGCCCTTTTCTCAAGAGGACTGTGGGTCTGCAGGACAGCAGGCTGTATGACTTCAGTACAGTGGAAACCAACAGTGAGAACCTGCAGCTGAGCTCTGATGTGCTCTGCAGCACGTGAGAGAAGCTGCTTGGATGAGACAGGTTTCATTGAGGAAGTTTAAAAGTTGGTGCAAAACTTGGGAAAAAATAAACACTGTTCCACAACAAAATGTATTTTCATTTCACTGCTACTCCAGGAGAAGTTTTCACTTCAGAAACAGTTTCAAGTTTTGTTTTAATATTATTAAATCTCTCCACAAAAACAAACAAACAAAAGCCTTAACCACAAATGCCAGCAACCCCTTCAGCCTGAAAGATTTTTAATTTCAGGTCAATTGGCCTGCAGAACAAACAACCTTTGGTCTTTTTGTGTTGCTGGGAGATGAAACAAAATTCAATTTGTGTGACACAAAGTGAAGGGTTTTCCCTCAGCCATTCCTTCTTCCCTACCAAGCAAACACAGCTGAGATGTTCTTTCTGTGCAGGTACCCATCCTCTGGTGCTTGCTGGGATATTCAGGTACACACCTAAGGTTCCTGCTGCATGCTTCAGCATTTAAACAGCCATAAATATAGCCCTAACAATGCTGGCTTTCTCTAAACCAGCATGCTTCTTGACCTGGGATATTGTCAGCTAATCCAGCTGAGAAAGAATTGAGGTTTGCTAGCTCTCATCTGACCCCGTTTTCAAAAGACTTGGCTTTATATAAGCAAATAAAGTGTGTTTGGATCTCCCTTCACTATATTCCCTGATGCAGAAAAGCAAGAGTTTCTCTGACGGTTGCAGGATTGAGGTTTTTGCTGGTATCCATTTCCAGTCACAGCTGCAATGTGCTGCGATAGCAAGCAGTACTGCTGTGCTGATACAAGCACCAGCCAGGTGTAACAGAGGAGCAAGGCACACACACTCAGCATGCATCACGCTGACTGAACCAGTGGGGCTGTGCAGCCCGTTAGAAGAAAGCAGTGAGCATCAACCAGCAGCTGCACTGAGTACTGTTATCTGCAAAACACTCCGTCTGTGTGTTCTGCTGGAGATAGCTGTCAGCTGAGAGATGTGAAAGATGAGCTCTGTCACTGTTATCTTTTCCACTTGCTTCCTGACTCTCCGTAATTTTGTTTCCTATTACCACATTCACATAGGACTCAGGTTCTTAAAATGGTTAATGAAAATCGTTTGTCCTCCTCCAGCCAGTGTTGTAGGAATCTCTTATTTTTTCCACTTTCCTGGGTCATTCTTAATAGCATCACCAGACACAGAAGGAGCTGCTAAGCCTATGCACAGACAGAGCCCCATTGAAAGGGGTGCTGCAAGGTGAGCTGAGCAATGACAGCTCCAGCAAAGAAGGACACATGTAAGCTATGACATCGCCATGAGCCAGATCCTTACGTCGCACCAGAGAGATACTAACACCTTCCTGCCAGATTTATCATGACATCTTGGTGCACTGGTCAAGTTGCATTCACAATACATTGGAGCCTGGAAATAGAATTAGCTTTTTCTCCTTGATCTGATTATCTTTTTTTTTTTTCCTCTAATTAAAAATAAAAATCAACTATTTTGAGAAAGCCAAGGATTGCAGAACAAACTTTACTCTGTAGACAATGCATAAACAGTTCCTTCCGTGTCTAAGCACCTTCTCCCTAATCCTCAATCTTGTCAATATGTATTTACCCTTAATAACTTGGATCTGGGTCATCACTTTGTCTTCCATTTGTTTCAGTGTGTCCTAAGCTGTGGCTCTATTTCTGTCAAAGCTAAATGCTTGGTATTCCCCCTAAGACCTGGGCAGTTTCCAGCTTCTGTCTCACAAAATAAAGCACGCTATAAACAAAGACTTTCCAGCCAGGCACTGTGCTGAGGGCACAAAGGCTTGCCGGTATCTGAAATTTCCCACCGTTAAAACTATGCCAAAGATATTTTCACAGCTTCTACCCCGTGTCATTTCTCCAAAACATCTCAAGTCATTTTCCTTTCAGGGAATAAGGGAGGAAAAATAACCAACAACCCACACAGCCATCCCCAACCCTATAATGCTTGTGTTAACAGGTGAGGTCTAAAAATTTCATTAGGGGAAAAAAAAAGGGGAAACAGTAACAGCTGCATACGCGTTTGGAGGAAATCAGAGGGGTACTTTCCATCTGGCATGTGCTCCACTGGCAAAAGAGCTTTTATTAGACTTGGAACTGAAAGACCACTTATATTTGGGGGAGCAGGCTATTCTTGTCCTGCTCAAGTTAGGCAGCACAGCAACAGCGACCATTCAAAATACCCCAACCAGAGGGGTTCACAGTGGGGCAAAACAATAGAAAAACCCGACTCCAAGCAGGAGGATGGACACAGCCAAGGTGGGAACGTCTCCTGTGCCTTGGCCAGGACCGGCTGTGAAGTGCTCCCTGGTGGCAAAGAGCTGGACTTGACCCTTCTTTCTCTGACCTTGGGTATTCTCTCCACTGACTGGGGATCTCCTGTGAAGGAGGAATTCCTGCTTTCAGTTTTTTTCAATCACAGCAGAAGGAATCTACAAAAGTTAACCAATGGTAGAAGTGAACACTTCCCTCACCTTGACTACACCCAATCCTGTGTCATTTTGTATGCGAGCACAGAAAACGCACTGAAGAGCAAACAGGGCTTTGCTTTTCATACAATATCAAGTTTGTCCAGGAAATATTGCTTGTTTGATTCAAGAATTCTGCTTTATCTGAGGGAAACATAGGAGTCCCACACCCAGAAGATCCCAGTAATACATACCTGCACTTCAGCAAGCCCAGGCTGTCCTAGCCATGGCCACTGCTGCGCTAAGCCCTGTGCAAATACAGAACCAAATGCACAATTCCTGCCCCAAAGAGTTTATGCTCTCTGTATAAGTACATGATCGACAGTTGCAAAAACACAAGGGAGCATTTCTCACTTTCAGCTGTCAGGCCTGATTTGACTCATCAGCCCTCTCATTCACTGCACTTTGCACAATAGCTCACATGTGTAAACCTGACCTCATCAGCTGGCTCCCTGTCAGCCAGCCATTGCCTGAGACAGTACTGTTTTTGATGGTGTTATCAGACTGCAGAACAAATTACATCTTCTCACTCAAGCTCTGATCCAGCAGGACAATTAAATGTATGTTTAACATAGGTAAATCCATGAAGCCAAAGACATTGCCCTTATCTGGCCATACAGATATCTCTGCAGTGCACTTTTTGGAGTCCCAGCACTTCATTGTTCCTCACGTTTTTCACAGGATTATATATAGATGAAGGTCATAGACACTGCTCTCTGGGGGTCCCTGTAGAGGTGTGTAACCTATTTATGTTGGTGTCCGAGCAAAAGCAGATTGCTTTATCTCCCAGGAAATCTTGGGCAAGTAACTCGACTTCAGTTTTGTTGTTTAGAAACTGAATGTAGTCCCACTCCAACCGAAAACTGTGATTCTCAATTCAGACTGATGTACCAGCAACCCTGCTCTGTTAAACCAGAGCTGAGCGGCAGGGCTTTTCCTGCTCAGTGCTTCTCCTCTGAGTCCTATGACAGATTTTATCTCTCAGAGTATTTCTCTTTCCTGGGTCCTCTAAAGCAGACACCTTACCGAGCTTGGACACCTTCAGTTCATCGTGTAGAGGTCAGCTCTTCGACCTCCGAGCAGTTTGCAGGGCTCTCATCCTACAGGCATCTCAGTGCAAGGCAAGGCAAGATAACAGCATGCTGCTTCTAATTGGAGGAGCACAGAAAGGAATTGAAGGGGTCAAAACGGATTCCACAGAAGAGAAATAAAAGCTCTGGCAAGATTGCCTATTTTAAAAACAAAGCAAAGTTGTTTCTCAATGTCCAAGCTGGAAACAAGCTGATCAGCGTAACAAAAAGCTAACACAGCAGTTCATTCCAGCAGGCTGAGTGCCTCCAGGACTCCACTATTCTTATGCCAAACAGGAAGATAGCAGCTAATCAAACCTGCTAACAGAGCATTTCTCACTCAGTTGTGTATCCTTTGCTTCCCTCCAGCTCCCCTCCAGAAAAGCACGAGTGCCTGTTGCTCAGCTTGTTATGCTGTAAACAGCATGGTATGGGATATATTTCTTTAGTTCAGCTACCCTAATAAGGAAGAGGCTACAGTCAAGGAAATCAGCCAAACCAGTTCTCTAAGTTCAATAGGAAAGAGCCACATGCACTGCGACTGTCTGTATTTAATGCTGCTTGTTTGGATGGACAGACAGGGTGGCTCTGACATCTATCTAGGGCATCACCTTGTTTTTGAAGAAGCAATAAAGGAGAGTAACACTCCTATTGCCATACTCAGACAAGGTGCCCTCCCAGCTTGCACCAGCTAGGGCACCCCGCTGTTCCTGTCCATGGGCCCAACAGCTCACCTGGAACAGGACAGGGAAGGGAGAAAGGCTCTATGGAAGTGTTGCACAAGTGCTCCACTCATCCTGGGATGTGGTGCTCCTGCTTCCAACCTTCTTATCTCCCCATACCTGCTGCTTCCTCACCCAGCAGAGGCCAGTTCAGAGGGCCGTGGGTTCTAACATACATGACTTCCAAGGGAGATATCACTGTATTTTTAAACTGAGCCCCAAACCTGATAACACTGGGATATTTGCTGATGAAAGTGCCATTCTGGTGAAAGACCCCTATTGCTAATCTATATCAATGAGAAGCAACACCCAAGATGAAAGAGAAGAGGGATGCTCTTCGTAGGTTGGTTGCCTGTTGCTCAAGCTACTGCTTTTGCCATCGGTGACTCAAGTTGAGGCATGAAAATGGATGCAAATACCGAGGGAAGAGGGAACATCTTTTCTGACCTGCTGAATTTCCCAGCAAGCTGCAGAAGCACACTTACAGATGGGGCAGGTGGGAATCCATCTGCTTGAGCCGGTTTTATTTGGTTGCCTTGCCTTGATTAGAAAGTCTCTAGGCAGAAGTAATGAGTGTATGTATGGCGTGTGAACAGACAAGTCCATCAACATCCACGAGGGGTTACTGTGCGTGTGTTATAAATACATGTGTGTGTCTCAGTGGCACTATTCCTGAAAATAATTTCACAGTGTTTTTCTTTTCACGCTTTCAAATGTAAATGTTGAAAGTTCAGAGAACGCTAATAAAATATGAATGATGAACATTCCTCCCTCCCTGGCTTAAAGAATAGCCCAGGCCATGAGTAACATAAAACCACAGATTTTTCCCAGGAGTAATAGTAGAAACTTCATTACTTGAATCATTTGTAATCAGACTAGACAAAGCAGAGAAGATTGTACTCCAGGGTGCAATCTTCAATCACTTCCCTCCCACCCAGAGAACTTTTCCCCAGCTGTTGGCACGTGTCTTTACTCACAGACTACTTGCCAAGACAGGTCCTTTACTTTCCTAATCACACCATTACTAACGAACAAATAAAAACTCCCAAATCACCAAAAAGTTTCAAAATATTGCATGTACGTTCTATCCGAATGCCATGGAAAGCAATAATAGGACTGTAATTCCTGGCTCAGATATTTTAGTATAGCTGAAAATGAATTCTACAAAGACAAACCCTCCTAATATCTCCTTGAGAGCTTCTATTTTGTTACAGAAATTATTTCTGCAGTCTTTGTTACAAGAACCTTGTTGAGAGTGAAAACCCAGTGTAGCACGAGGAGTATGAGTGTAAGAGATCAAAAAATGCAGAAAACAAACTAGATGGAAATGCAGGGATCTGGCCAAACCCAGCACTGGTCACCCAGGGACTCTGGGAATGCACAAGTTTGTATGCTACTGCTCAAGCTGTCATTTTAGGACTGCATTAAGATGTCCTTCTCTAAGTATGGTGCTATCCCACTCTGGAAGGCAGCATTGAATTTTAATCTGGTCTGTGGTGGTCCTTTTCAGCATAGGAGACCCACAAAAAATGGCTAAGTGAGCTAAAGTCTGCTACCAGCAGTTTTTATGTTCTCCTCACAGGAATCTCTAACAGCACTGGAAAACATTCGAGTGTTCATCTGTTGAGACCTTGAAAAACACAGAAGCAGCTTTAGACAAGACATGGTCCAAGAACAAGGAGCAGATGTGTGGAGGTTGGCTTTTCCAGATACGTAGCAGCCAAGCTATGAACTGGACCAGCTCTTCCCGTCAGCTCTCCGAGCACACCATAGTCCCCAAACCCCATAGCTCAAAATTAAAGCTCATTTCATCTCAGCTCATGTGAAACACAATCATACTTTCATGTGTTCTAATGTAGTGGGTTTTGTTTGTTTGTTTTAAAAAAGGACTCCTTTCAGATACCCAGAGGAAGCTGTCTGGCTCTCCTGCCCATCTGCACGTGCCATAACCTCCATCCAATCCTCTCTGCTTTGCCTCTGCTCTGCACACCCCAGCAGGTGCTCCCCGTGGGCTTTGGCCAGCTCCAGACACGCCATTCAAGAAGCTTTGAAATCAAGAGTCTTTGTTCGGGTTGTAGGAATGTGTTAAATACAATAAAGTCTTAACAATTAGGAACAGCACCGAGTCCTCATGAATCACTTTTCACACTGTTTTGCATCCTCTGTGTATGTTTGTCTTTCTTCCCAAGGCTATTCCCAAGCTATCGCTTTACCCTAGAGTCCTATTGAAGTCTATTCTTTGTATTTATTAACAGGAAGCGTCACACTTCTGTCCTCACAAGCCTCACTCGCAGGCCCTCTTAATTATTAGTATCTTTCTCTTTTTGTTATTTTTTTAAAGCTTATTTGGCAAAATCTACAGTCCTCTATTCATCCTGGCTGGCAGGTTCGTTCTTTCTTCCTCAAGGTGCAATCCGGTTTCCTTTTGTTGTATTTAAATCACCAAATACTGATACTTTCCTGGATATTGTGGGAAACAGCCCTCATTGACAACCAACTTCTTTTCATTTCCATCCTGATTAGCAAACAAATAATAAGTGGAAGCATAATTTATGGCTTGATTTAAGCCATCTCATTCACATTTGGGAGGAAATCTAGGATGACTAAATCTTTAGAGGGAAGGCAGGATAAGCAGCGTTAAGAACCTGTCATTGGAATTGCATTAAAACTTCCTGTTCTATTGTCATAGGCTTTGGTCTCTTATATTAATATACGTCAGTACTGGAGAACTCTTAATTTTAAAGACATAAAAACCAGAAAATAAGCTGGAAAACTAAAGAAAAAGTGGCTAAGCTGACCAATATACTTTCTCATTACTTTCTTAACACTTTCCCTCTGTCTATAGAATCATAGAATGGCCTGGGTTGAAAAGGACCATAATGATCACCCAGTTTCAATCCCCCTTCTATGTGCAGGGTTGCCAACCACCAGACCAGGCTGCCCAGAGCCACATCCAGCCTGGATGGATGGATAGCTATCTTTTGTGTGAAGCACAGCTTTACATTTAGACAAAGATTTTGAGTTCTAAGAAATAATATATAGGTAAGCTTACATGTGTGCGTATATGTTCTCCATTCCCAGGACTGAAATACAGGGGCTCAGTGGGGCTGATCATCAGCATTATGCTCCCTTTGTCTCAAGTCATCGTGAGCACAGATTGTCTCCACCTCCGTGAGTGTACAGGGCAGCTTGGCAGAACAGACTTGGGGGCTTCAGATAAGACAAGGATTTCCTGAAAAAAAAAATATTTTCCAGGGTTTTCTCTGGTTCTTTAGCACTCACTGCTCTTTCTGAACCAGAAAGACCCTTTTCTTCAGAGTTTCAGCCACATGCGCTCTTATCTTGGCCAAATCAGTGTTCCTGATTGCCTCAATAAAATGCTAATGCATGAAAATGTCAGCAAACCATGGAGGGGTGGAGGGAGCAGAACACCTCTCTGACAACTGAGTTTATGGGTTAATGCCAGTAGCCAAGCCAAAGGACAGAATGTGTCAGAGGATGGATCACAAGGAGGGAATGTTCAAAGGAGAGCTCGGAGAAGGGAAAAATGCAAACCCTGCACAGATTGCATACATGCCCTAGCAAGCACAAATGTCTGCAGAGCAAATTGGGAACGCATCTTGGGCACACTCAAGGCTCTTCAAAGCCTCCTGAATTAATCATGGCCTCAGCTAAACCAGATTCTACTTTCAATTGAAATAAAGTGCAACTGGATATCTTAATTGTTCAAAAGCTCTGTACTTTTGGTTAAAATGAAATGGAATAATCTTAGTTTTGCATAACATATTTCAGAGGAACGTTAATTTTGAAGTAAAATAGAAATATTTTCCCAGCATGCAATTATTTAAGCTCAGCTTATTTCAGAATACAGCGTTTAATTACACTGTCAGAATACCAGGTAGAAAAGCCTTCCTTTCTGCTATTCCTGTTCTTGTAGTGGGACGCTGCAGGCTGGGGAGAAAATAACAATTAAAAAAGCAGGTAAGGAGGGTATGATCTTAAGGCAGCATTTTGGAACCTAACAACAGACACATGTAGAAAAGCTGTAGAGAGAAATTCTTAGAGCTATGCAGTCCTTGGCTGCTATCAGCTGTTGCACTCTCTCGTACAAACACTCTCTAGTGAGTGAGCATAGAGGAAGAGGCAGTCTGAGCCCAAAAATAGAGGGAGGTTCATCAGAATCCTAAATGGCCCTAGACCTCCAAAACCATTCTTCTCTGAGGTCATCTAATCAGCAGGTGTAAATTGACAAAATATCCCTCTGCATAAAAATACCCTCAGGGAAGTAAAACACAAAAATCTGACCTCTGACAGAACTGTTATAAATAGGCTATTTGAGAAGTTTTCCATACTGCATCAGCTGCCCTTTAACCCTTGAACTGCAGACATTTTCCACCCATCCCTTTAGCCAGCTACTTTGTGCACAGACACACACATGTATATACATACACATATATACACTTGCATTTCTGCAGCCAATAAGCACATATGAGGACTAGGAAGCCAAGAGAAGAACACTACAGTAAATGTGAGGATTGTATCCTGGATGAGAGCTTACAGCCTTTACCAGCTGCTCAATCACTGTAAAACACAATATCAAGCAGTCACAACAACATCCCTATTGCTTTTATGATTAACATGGGGATGGTGTGCATTCAGGCTCTGGGTTAGCCTTGAGCCCTGTGCCTGGGCACTGCTCCATCACAGAATCATTAAGGTTGGAAAAGACTGCTCAGATCATCTAGTCATCAGCACCAGCTGAGTACCGCAACTGTGGGACAGCAAAGACTTGCCATAAATCAAAAAATCTGTGTTCCAGCACCTCAAGGAATGCATTGTGAAGTGCTGAGAAGCTGCTGCCATTATCCAAGAACCATTTGCAAATACAATGAGCAACATCCAGTCTCTCAGGTGCATTTCATACAAACGGATGGCAATGTGCTGTACTTTCACCTCCTGCAAGAGGGATGTGTCAAATGAAATGTCAACTCCAAAACATAGCAACACCCAACAACGCTTCTTTCCTCTCTTTAAATAAAGCCAAAGTACACAGCAGTACCCCCCCCTCCCCCCCAAGGGGCAGTGGATGATTGAGGGATGGGCAGAGGCTGGAGGACTCCCCTTGCCTGGATGAAGCTGGGAACAGGTGAGCACTATTTACCCAGGTGGGCTGGACTGATCCAATAGGATGAAATAATAAAATTGCTGTTTTACTGTACCTTGGCAACTAGAAATGAGCTCCCCATCTCCCTCACCTGTTTGTAGGTTGTACAGGTGTTCATTAATTTAAATACACACTTAAACTGATGGCTATCTATGTCTTATAAATAACAAAGTTATTATCAAATGCTGGTCAAATGTAAGCATAGTAGTGCAGTAATCCTTTGTTCCAGTCCTAGGCTCATCTGATCATTTTATGCTGGAGAAATTTATCACAGCTGAACCTGAGGTTGCATGTAATGCCTTTAGGAAATTTTATCCCTTTCTACAAGTCCTCTCCAATAAAATTGGCCAGAGAGCAACCTGGCATCATTTCTCAAGGACAATAAAAAGGAAATCTGAAAAAACGTTTCATTAAGCAAGTGTTGAATGAATCAGCTTAGGAGAGATATTAGGATCTTTGGCAGAGGAAGCAATAGAGTTCTTAACAGTGTTTGTGGTGCCTTTGCACTGTACAGACGGGATATTAGTGGAGACTGTGCCTTGGCTGCAGATGCAGACATGAAATCAGAATGGTTTCGTGATAAGTCTCCTTGCACCACTTTTGACGTAAAACTCAGCCCGAAATGCTTGCCAGTTCTGTGCGCTCATTCATTTCACAGCTTTGACTTCACTCTATAATTAACTTTATGTGGTCAAGGCCAAATTTCAGACCTAAATACAAGGGAGGAGAAAAACAGGGGGAAATGAATAGGTTTTCACATGTTTTGTAAGTGATTTTATTTATATTCTGCTTCTCAGTGGCGGCCAGCTCTGGGTTTAGCCCGTAGCATCATTAAGGCTGAAGAAGCCCATGGTGTATTTGAAAGGAGAGCTCAGGGGCCACTTGTCCTACTGACTTTTGCCTCAACGAGATGCCTTCCTCCTTTTCTGGGTGTTCATTATTTGTAATATTATATTTACACACTTCGGGCCAATCTCCTTACACAACAAAGTAATAAAACTTCATCAGCAAGCAGCTACAGACAGACATCTAGAAGCTGATGTACTGCTACAGCCTTCAGGAAGCTGCTACCTGAGACCTGAAAATTACATTTTTAGGCCACTTTTTGCCTCCTATAAGAAATAGAGCATGTGGGGAAGCATCTATACCCCTCTGTTTGCTGCATGGTGAAGTAACCTTGCCCTTGGTGTAGTCCAACAGCAGTCTGAAGCTGGGTGGGATGAGCCCAGGCCTCACTGGTGCGTGAGCGCCTGGAGCCTTACTTTTCCTTTTTAAGGTCGGGATTTTGAAAGGACCTAAAATAATTAAGTCCCCCAAACCATCTAACCCCTCGGGGCTCTTTTGAAAACCCTAAGCTAATTTCAGCTCCTGGTAAGCATCCAAATGTTTGGATCCCTATGGAAACCTTTCTCTGGAGTATCTGAACTGTAAGGTAGCGCTATTTGTATTCCCATTCCCCATGCATTTCCATTGGTATCATTAATACATGGCAAGAATGCAAGTCCTAGGAAAATATGTCCACGGTCCCTGGCTGATTCTTGCAAGATGGTGCTGTTGTAGGAAAAAGGATTACGTGAGTTAAAAGTGCACAGGGCTCTGCAGTCATTAAGAGCTACAACTGCTCCTAGCAAAAATACTTTTTGCAGCTGCACTTTGGAGAAATGTTTCGCGTGTTTTTGGTTGTTTGGTTTCTTGTGTAGATGTCAATATTCCGCAGGCAGGCCTCTCTCCCCACCTGCCATTTGGCAGGCATGACCCAAGGTGGGTGGCTGGATGGATTTTGTTTAAATAATGAGGTCTGTCAGCCTTCAGGGGGAAATGCAGAGAGACTTTGAGCTCAGCATAAATGTAGAGTAGTCAAAAAGGGACTGAGGCATTATCTAGGCTTTAAACCATGCTTCTCCAAGCAGCTGTACTGCCAAGGCTTTGATGCTCATGATGCTCCTGGGGCTTCCCAAGCTCTGAACAGCCCTTTCCAGTTTTCTGCTGTACATCTATCCAGCTTTGTAAAAGCCATTGCTTCTTAAACCAAAGCATCTCCAAAACTGTGTGGATGACTTGCGTGTGACAGCATTAAAAACAGCAGCACTGTTGAAGCCACTGACTTCACCCCAATCTGAGTCAGGTACAACCCAGCATCCTGCCTTGAAGAATGTAATGAAACTACTTCACCATAGCAACAACAGCATGGCTGCAGGGGCTGCTCAGTATGAGCTTTCCCTGTGGGAATTTTTCTGCCCTTTGCAAACTCACTCTTTTGCTATCACTTGGAAGAGTATCTGTTTTAAAACTTTTTTTCTTCCTGAAACAATATTTAAGTTCTGAGCTTTGTGACCATGGATGGAAATTCAATTCTAATAGAACTAAAAAATAAGTTATAATGGTGTTTTAATTTATTTTAAATAGATTCCTGGAGTTTAAGCCAAAGCCAACCTTTTGGTCACAACCATGTTACTGCATTTTATCTTGATCTTGAACTTACGTATACCATTCTGCCTCATTCTGAAGAAGTGGGGAGAGAACATTTTTCTGTCATTTTTTTGATAATTCAGTACAAGTTCTTTAGTCAAAACACTTTCCTACTTAGCCATAATCCTCCTGTGCTATAGGATACAGTGCAGGTGGACTCAGAATAAGTGTTTGGAATCATAGAACCATTAAGGTTAGAAAAGACCATTAAGAGCATCTATTCCAACCATCAGAAATGGTAATGCTTTGAAAGAGGGGAACTTGGGAGAGTCCTTACCAGTCCTGCTATAACAATACCAGCTCTGGAGGGGACCCACCAGCTTCAGTTGAGGTCTTCTGGTGAGCAGCTCCCCGCTAATCAGACTGATGAACATTAATAGGCAAGAGGATGTATTTTAAACATAGAAATCAGAATACATCTATAGAAAATGACAAATCGGTGCAGAACAAGGTCTGGTCAAGCTGTGATGGCCCGTTGAACTCCAGAGTCAGAGTTTAGATTTCCAGCTTCCCGCTTTGGCTACCCCTGTGCAGCTTTGAGCTTTACTCCATAAAACCCCATCCTATTCCACTCCATGACAGCAGCTGCTTGTAACTGGCTGCTGAGCTCACGGTGCCTCAAAACCTCCCACTAATCTCAGGGGCTGGAAGGCAGCCCATTGTTGCTAGGCTCTGCCCTGGAACCTGCAGCCTATTGCTTTTGCCACTCACTCGTCCAATATTTTCTTAGCCATATCCTTCTGTAAGCAAACGCCAAGCTGTAACGCCTTTGCATGAAGGGGAGATTAGAAAAAGATAAGAATGAATAGCATTAAGCCTCTGTATAGAGCTTCTAATTTGTTCTAACATATGTCCAGAAAACAATAGTCTACCAGTTTGGGTTTTTTTTGCTGATTAACTTCCACCAATCTCAGGAAAATGTGTAAAAGTAACAGCAATAAGATAAAAAGTGTAACCAACCATGAAGATACAGCAACAAATACATCCACATCCCACAGATTAATGGAAGAGATGAAGAACAGGGACACTCACATGACATCAGATAGGCTAATTCAGGGAGCACCTCTTTCATTTCAAAGGTAAAAATACGAATTTATGCTTATTCTCAGATTAAAAATATTTCAAACTGAAGTTTAGGCACTTTTCTTTAATGCATGTCTCTTCCATAAGATGCAGGATATATTACAAATGACAGTTTGTGTTGCTGCAGGATTGAAGATACCGAGGCAGAGGTTTGGATATGATGTTACAAAGCCTTAAGGAGAAAAAAATGCAGCCTCTTCTGCCCTACGCCATTCCAGCATAAGCCAGGAGACAGCATTTCTTTGCAAGGAGAAAATGATGGGGAGTGCAGGCAAGGACTTGGGCCATTCATCAGCACAAGGCAGAAATACAGCTCTGGTCCTGCAGGCCAGGAAGAACTTCGAAGAGAAAACCAAAGAGCTCATGACTGCAGCGTGAAGTCACGGAAAGGGGTACAGAAGGAGACATGGCACAGGGAGCCTCACAGGTCTGGAAAAAGTCCTCTTTCCTTCAGCACTCAGTACATTTGGTTAGCCAGATAATTCCAGCTGAGCCACAAACGTCAGTGTTCCTCCTCTTGCCACACCACTCATGAGGAGAAAATACAAGACTCGTTGCATTGGTGACTGCCAACATCCATGCTCCTGAACTGGGCATGACCTTTGCGCCGAAGTGGTTGCCAAGTGACAATCTTACATGTTGTGATGTTGCTAAAACAAAACTTAATAAAGATTTTGCTCAATAGTTGTTGAAACTGAAGTTTGAAAATCAAAGCAAATAGAAACTCTTGGTAGAGAAAGCTAATAGGAGGGGAAAATACAAGACATACTCATTTTGTTGGTGGGAAAACAATACATTAAAGGGACAGCTTATAAGTCTCCTTTCATTTGAAATAATTAATGATGATTTTTTATCTAACCGGATTAAACATCAAGGAGCAAAACAACACTACGAAAGTAAAGCTTCACTAAAAGAAACCAGTTTTCAAAAGCAAAAGCACAACTTGAGAACCTGAAGAAGTTGTGCTGCACCGGGTTGGGCTCTTCCCTTCTGCACATCACTCAGAACTTCAGGGAGAAGCAAAGGAGCAGAGCTAAAAGCACTGTTAGTTGGACTGAAGAAAAGCAACTCTTTATAAACCTTCCCAAAAATCTACAGTGAAAAATCTAATTCAAGGAATATCAAAGCAAATTCTTTTTAAGATGACTCCAGCCTTATCAACAGCTGTAACAACAAGGATGTGTGCAAGAAACTTGTTCTTATCCTGTTTTTCCTGATCATTCAAACCTCTGCCTGTCTGGAGCAAGCTGCTCAATACTTCAAACTTCTTCTGCAATATATTTGTACCAATGCCACAATGAAAAGACACTTTATGAAAATCATGGATGCGCTCATCTTCCTCTGTTCCAAGACCGGAGTACTACAGGGTCCAGAAAACACATCAGGTCATCAAATCAACACAGTAAATCTTCCCTTTTACTTAGAAAGACAAAAATAATCTTGACTTTTTAATGAGCTTACACAACACCAGAAGAAGTTTCAGGCTCAGGAAAGTATCTCATTTCTGCTGGCGAAACGCAACGCAGCAGAAGTTGGACCGGGCTGTGCTTGGATGGGCTCTGTTGCTACATACAGAATCCAACCCCGTCACAGAGCGAGCATCCAAAGTCACAGCTATCGTGTAGCAATGTCCTGTACCCAGCTCTCTCTGTGTTCAGCTGGTGCAGAGGCACTGCTGTGTTTGATGCCAGCCTTCATTTTAAAGACAGAAGAAGGAAAATTACTTCTGTAGAAATAGAGGACGGACCTCCTGTGTGTGAGAGATCTGAGCTGCCACAGAAAGCACGTAAAATCTCTTTTCATGATCTTCATTTTAAAAATTGGCTTGATTTCCTTTTTATTTTTCATGTGTCCTCACTATTTCTACTGGAAGGGACTTCCAGCGCCTGTCTATTTATACCATTTCTTCTCGTGCCAACATTGTCTCTTCTCTTAAATAACTTTCCTCTGCCTGCTGCTTGCCTCCTTGATGCATCCACAGGCAGCTGTCAGATCTCCCCTCAGCCTTTTCTCCTTCGGCAAAACAAGTCAATCCCACTTAATAACCTCTTGTGGGAGAGTCCCCATTCCCCAGATTCTTCCTGCTCCTCTTTTTGAGTGTGCTGAGGAGTGCTGCTACCCTGCATGCCCCGCTCCAGGTCCACAAGCCCTCCCTCCCCAAAGTTCCCCATCCAACACATTTTAGGATCACATCATCATCATCTGAGTACTCAGAAG
Source organism: Pavo muticus (assembly GCA_016647715.1). Lineage (NCBI taxonomy): Eukaryota > Metazoa > Chordata > Aves > Galliformes > Phasianidae > Pavo > Pavo muticus. The sequence continues at coordinate 648,350 of JACDJE010000185.1, read as the reverse complement.
AAAGGTCAGCTTGGTTCTTTCTTTACTTTCACCCCTGCCAGTAACAAAACAATCACTGTTTAATAACGCAATGATTAATCGTATCCATTGTCACATAGACTTGAGAGATGTTATGTACATCATATTACGGAATATTGCTACAATAAGCTTCACAAGCTATCCCGTTTTCTCATTAACAATAGCAAATGAGAACATCGCTTCTTCCTCTGTGAATTTCAGTCCCTGTACTTGCACTCAGACATGAGCAATTAAATGCACACATTCATTGGCTCAGGAACAATACCGAACGGTAAGAGAACAGCTTCCTCTTCACACCTTGGCAAAAGCAACTAATTCTTCCTGCTATTGCTATTGCTGCCTCTTCATCAGTATTGTATCTATTCGTGGCAAAGCATACTGCACAGGCAGACAAAAAAAATCATGGAATTATGCAATTATTAATGTTGGAAAAGCCCAACCCCAACACCATGCCCACTGACCATGTCCCTCACTGCCACATCTCCATGGTTCTTTAACACCCCCAGGGACAGGGACTCCACCACCTCCCTGTGCAGTCTGTGCCATTGCCTGACCGCTCTTTCAGAGAAGTTGTTTTTCCTAATATCCAACCTGAAAGATCTCTTTTTCCTTCTATTTAAGTCAATGGTGAAACACCCATTGACTCCACATTGCAGCAAGGAATGATGCGGGTCTGGTTTTTGTAACCTGCTGGAATGAAATGAAGATCAGTGACAACCCAGTTTAACAGAACACCCTTATCAAAGGCAGAATCAGAAGGTTTTGAAAGTTGCAGTAGAAGTTTGCTGTGGGAAGAAGAGTGGGAGTGAAGCACACAGTCAGGACAATGCAGCTGACAATCCCTGCTGCAAAACAACAGCTCACACACTGTGCCCGAGTTGTCCAGGTCCTTACACACACTGCGCGCATCTCTATTTGCACACTCCATGTTACACCTCTGCAGTTCTTTACTACTAATGACTGCACGGGGCATTTTCCTAAAAAACTTGTTTCAGACACCGTCTTTGGTTTATACCTTCCCAAGTCCCTGACACACATCACAGCAGGCCCTCCTTGCAAACAAAGCGCAGAACAAGTAGATCTTGAAGGAAAAGTCTGCCCAGCTAAAAAAGAAAGCTTGTTAGGATTAACAAATACCTGGCTTGTGTCAGAACCTGTTCATGATAAGAGGTAATATTTTTAAAATGAAGTCTAAGTACAGCCCTTGCAGATGTGGAAAGAATGTAACAGGAAGATATTTTCAATTCCCGCTTGGCTACAAGGATCAGGATTTGCAGCCAGGTTGTTCTTATTGTTTTCAGTTCTCCCTTTGCATTCTGCACTGCCTTCCTTCAGCTCCAGGTGGGAAGCACAGGTGCCCCTACTTCAAGGTGCTCTACCTCAGAGCTGCGCTGTACCACATAACTGCCTTCAGTGCACATGCAAAGGCAAAAGGAAGTCTGCAGCTCAGGGACTCATCCTCTGCTTATCTGGGACTTCTAATCCTGCACGAATCACAGTGACTAGAGAATTCTGTGCATAGGGGTTTCCTTGCCTGAAACCAACTGCGCTTGTCCTTCTCCATTGAGCACACCTTAAAGTAGGGAGTGTGGAGATTTCAGGTTGCTTTGATTTCTTTTACTTACGTGGTCATGGTGGGTGGCATTTCCCTCCCCCATATTCTTCTCCCAGTGCAGAAGTTACTTAAGAGAGTTATCAAGGAGAACATACCCTATAAGAGAGCTTGCTTTACCCAAACACCACATTTTGATAGGTATTCCTATGTGAGCAAGAAACAAGGTTAAGACTTGAACTAATTATTCTTGTAGATGCAAATCAGATAGTAAAATCCCAGTGCTTGGTGGAGAGAGGGTTAAGGCTCTCGGGTGTTTTTATTTGACTTTAAAGAGATACCTTAAAAAAAAAGAGGAACCAACATTTTACACAAGATAAAGGACACCTTCACCTCTTGATGGTGAGAAAGTCTCAACATGAAATACCAGCTTGCACTTAAAATCCCTGCAAATGCTTTGGGTGGGAAAATTCTGTGGAAATTTGGGTTGAGTTGGGTTACATTTTTTCCTTACAATGACTTTAGTACAATCCAAATTTCCAGACCAAACAATATTTTTTCCCCCTGAAGATTTTTCATCATACGGTGACAATTTGCAATGTGTTACTTCAATTAATTGTCAACTATTTCCAGATCCCAGACCAGATTACTGTATATAAAACCATCACTGTTAGTCAATTCGCTTTTCTTTCCTCTTATTTATTTTCCAAGACAAGAACTGGTGGGTGACCATCTGCTTCTTATTTCAAACCTGTCTGTTTTTGTTAATACCTGACGTCTCATGCAAAAGCTGAATTCAAGATTGATAAGTGGATTTTTTTGTTTTGACATAGGTCTCCTACGCCAAGCAGCAATGCTCTACAATTCCAAATTGCTTTTCTGTTGAAGATTTTTTTAAAGCATTTCTTTAAATTATGTTTTAGACCCATGTTTGGCAACCGTTTCCAAACATGTTGGGCTTTATGCATCTGAGTTACCATATGAAAGGAAATAGAGACATCTGTGTGCTAACATACAAGCAAGTGTGGAACATTGATCTTAAGAAATGTAAAGTTAGGGCTCCATCCATTCTTCTCTATTGGTTTCTGTGTTAAACCTCTCTGCTTTTGAATCAAAATACTGTAATTGATCTGATGACCAATGCTACTTTACCACTGGGTATCAGGAAAGATGAGCCTCAGCCAGAAGCTTCCACTCAGAAGTTCAGGGGAGAAAGTGCTCTCATCTCTACTCTAATTAACAGAGCACTTGATTACACTTTATATTTCCCATGTTCACTAGGCAGACCATCATATGTAAGCAAAATCCCAAGCTTTATTCTTTCTCTCTGCCTGTTTTCCTTACTCCGTTCCTATTATTTTCATAAAGCCTGTCACCAGTAACTATGTTTTTTCCTCTCTGTAATGGAAATATTATAAATGATTCGTTAAGAAAAACCCAAATCCTAAATCATTAAGCAATAATTTTGAGATATTATCTAAGTAATACGCAATTTAATAGCAGATTTTTGACAGGATATATTTCACTTAGAAAACCATCATTTTTTCTCCCTTAGGTTATAAGGTACTTAAATCAATTCTTTTTGAAAGAAGGAGGAAACAGCTGTGGCTAAAGCACACTTTTTCCATCTGTCATTTTTTCTTTACTTTTCTCTTTTTGTGCATGCAGCACTCAGAGTGAAAACATCAGCAGTGATGCCAGTATTAGAAGTTAAGAATGTAAACTTGAATTTGGACAATTTTGGTCAAGGTTTGAGAGAATGGTTCCTATTTTTTTTTCCATGTTTGCTGGCAGTGCTGGAGGCCAGGGTTGCTCTCTCAACGCCAGTGGGAAGAGGCTGAGATATATCAAGCACTGCTGGACCTCTCTTGCCTTTCAGACCTTGCTTTTCACCCAGCCTCGAGCTAAGCTATAGGCCATTTCCTCAGCTACCATCTAGTCAAAGGGGCTACCTGAAAAGAGAGACTGAGAAGACTGAGGGAAATAGGCTGACTGTGAGACTTTGGTTGAGAATACACCCCAAATCATCCTTCTTGAGAGCTTTCCCAAGTTGTCCTTGTTAAAACATGCTTTTTTTCCATGCATTGCCTTCCACTCCTGGACTCTCTTGTGCTGAGTAATCATCCCTAGCTCCATTTTCAAAACCCCACCGCTTTGGATCAGATCCTCACTCTGTTGCCCATGAAAGTATCCAATTCAATATTCCTCAGAAGAATCCTCAAAATGCTGGATAATGAAAAAGTATGGGAAAACCTTGAAAAATAGCTTGGCAATCCCCTCCATCATTTGTTAGACTGGTTTAAGTGCTGAAGTTTGACAGTTAATGATTAATTATATTCTGGAAAATACTTGCTATTCTAACTCCACTCAATCATTCCACAGTAGGAGAATAAATTACAAAAGTGACAATATGAATAGACAGCTCTCTTTAGGAGTAAAGCACAGATGAAAATTTCATGTGATTTTGGTTTCATTTTTCCCCCCTTAATTCCTTCTGTCTCCAGGAATCGCGCTGATGAAAACAGACCCTGAACACAAAGAGAAGTCCCACTCTCTACTGTTGGGTTGGGAAGGACTATGAACCATGGAGTAGCCAGGTGAAATATCACAGTAGGAAGTGATGATATTTGGACGAACAAAAGAACGTATAATCCTGCAGTTATTGTTCACTTTCGTGCCAGCTAGAGCCAGATTGGCATCTGTCCCAAAAAAACCAGCACATATTTTGATTCTGTGATTTTCATTTTCTTCTTCCTTAAAAAGAACTATTCCTGTAAAGTCAGCCAGGATTTAAACAAATAGATCTATAGCATGATAATAGCCCCATTAAAAAAAATAATTAGGAACGTGGCCTGAAATAACTGTCTAAAGATACTTAGAAACATAAATCAGCCCAAGTATTTGAATAACAGCAAGGTGATGATAGAGACAACATGAGGTGGTCTTGCTTGAGAACCTAGTGCTTTGTTTTAATACACAGAGCATCAAATGGAGCAGAGCAAGGCCCATTGCTCCGCTGTGTTCTCAGGCCAACCTGCCTGTAAGATAACTGTCAGAAAGGGCAAACAGGCAGTATAATTCTTCCCACCAGTTATGTTGTTTTGTGAGAGCAGAGCAGCTTTCAACTGACAAAGAGAGATCTAACCTCTGAAATATAGACCTCTTATCAAGTTGGGCTTTTTTCATGAAAAACACTTTTTTATTTTGCCTTTGAAGATATTCGAATGCTATTATTTCAGACACATCTCTGCTACAGAGCCCTACAAAAATATTGCCTCACATTCCTTTTTATCATTTGTTGTCTAACTTGCCAAAGATTTTGTCTCAACCACACATTGCAGTCAAAGGGAGTTTTTCAGCAAGTTTGGGCTTAGTTCTCGGTTTCTACCCTTATCAAGCCATCTAGGTCTTTTCCACATACGTTTCTCAGGGCCACAGGAGCACAGTGTGTGCATGCCAGTGTCACTTCATCTGCAAAGCCAACCAAAACCCCCGTTCTGAGGGAGATAACAACAAGACTCAAATTTGCAGAAAAACTGTCAGCCCATTGCAGCTCTGCTTTGCTGCTCATTCCTCTATCCCAATTTTTTTTCCTAAATGCTATCCTGAGCACTTCTCCAAGGTGGAGATCCCAGCAAGCAGCGACTTTTCCATCCTTCTGCACATGATGCTGTGGCCCTGACCATTTGTTATTGACATCTATACTCAGCCTAATAGCAGGTTTAATGCTTCTCCATCCATGATTTATTTCACTGCCCATTCACTTACTGCCTCACCACTAAACCACTTGGCAAAAGGACAGACCTCCTAAAGAACCCCAGGCTACAGTCCATCAGCCTCCAACCAGCACTGCACAGAGCTGGAGACATGAGTTGAATCCCTGGAGGTCAGCAGCCCCAGTGCCGGTCATTGCAATGCAGTTTTGCTCTTAGCTGCTCTCTGATTCAGCACAGAGAAGGTTGTACAGAACTTCCTCTGTGCTGAGTCACAACCTGTTCCTCCTGCTCACAGCAGGAGCCGTGGCTGAGGCAGGACGTTCCTACACGCTCTGCACGGGGCTCAGGGAACACAAGTGAGTCACTGTTGTAATTCTTGATATCTCGCATTAATAGATGTTAATAATAGCTTTCCAAAGTCTCTTACAAATAACAATTCACTACATTATATCATTTTTTTTTCTTTTTTTATCCCTATTGCTGAGCTTTAGTAATTACTGTAAATGGATAGGAAGTTTAAAAAACCTCAGGTAATGAGTTATTGTCCAGTGTTTGCCCCTGAAAGCTTATGTTTGTTCACATGCACGTTCACCAAGATGAAATAAAGCACTGAACCTCCAGATTTTTTTGGGTGGAAAAGAGTATGTTAGTAGTGCTATTGACATTGGCTCCAAAAAGTAGATCTTCATCAGTAAGAGGGAAAGCTGTTGCTTTTCCTATCATCGGAGAAACGTGGAAGTCAGGAGAGATAAGACAAAGCATGTTTGGCAATGCACAGCGTTACCACAGATCACTATTTTTCAGACAAAATGTTTTTCTTAGTTGAAAAATGATCTGCTCTTGTACATACAACTTAGTGCATGAAAACAGACCTCTGGAACTTTTTCATGTTTTGTATTTTAAGTATTAATGAACTTGAAACCATCTTTTTTTAAAAAACGAATATCTTTCACAAATGTATCCATGCTTGCAGAATTAAAATGTTTGATTACAAGTGTGGACTGCTCAAAAAGAGACTTTTTCAACTTGCAAAACACAAATACTTCAAAAATATCAGGATTTTCCCGTCTTTGATGAACGCTATCTCGTCCATGGACTTTTAAAACACGTGGAAGTGTGTTGTGAGATAAAGCCAGGAAAATGAGCATAAAATAAGATTGAATTATGGGACTAACAATAGCCAGAAACTGCCATAGACAACAGTCTATAAAATCAAATCTGTTTGACTGTGTCTAATAATGAAGAAGATTCCTGGCCCAGGAGATATCATCCTTAAAGCAAGGTTTATTAAACCAAGGTTTAAGGTTTGCAAAGTTGTAAAAAACCTGAAAAAGTGCCTTTGCATGGAAAGGTTTAGTCAGCTTCAGAAACAGTTTTCACTTACAATGCATGGAAAATTGCTAATCTTACCAAGCGTGTCACCAAACCAGTGCTAAAGACTGAATGGAAAATCTTTTGCAGTCATTTCTGTGAAATGTCATGTAATTTGCAAGAAAAGGAGAAAAACAAGAGTTATTTCTGTTTTTCCTTGCATGGCCTGGTACTTTGACTCGGTAGCTTGTAATCAGGAGTCCGCACTGCAGTGATCCCATTCAGGAAAATCCTTCAGGTACCAGGAAAGCCTCATTGATGGGGACAGAGCTTTGGCAGGATACCCTGTGTGACCTGGAGTCAGGTTCCCTAGTTCGGTGGTCACTGTTTCCTGTACGTAAAACCAGAAATTAAGTGTACTAATTACTATGGTTCCTCTTCTTAACACATCTGTATGAGCATGGTAAGTACATTTTCTATTAATCTGATTAACAGACTTCTTTCCGCCTTTTTTATCTCAAGAAAATGCCTTGCAACCCCATTGTTTTTCTACTTCTATGCTGGGCTAATTCTATGCTGTCACTTTGAGGCCAAACGCAAATGTAAAACAGATCGTTTCCATTTAACCAGTTTCTTAAAAAAAAAATGCTTACTGTCTACATAACAGCCCTCAATATTAATACATCATCCGGACAGCCAGGATGAGAACGAGCAAAGCAAGCATCCTACATCACAGAAATATAAGTAACGCAGGGACAGAGTAAATACCTGTGTCAAAGGAAATTCATTAGCTAATGTTACCTAAAGAGCATATCTAAATGCGTCGGGCGATAAGAAGTGAGACCAGCTCAAACCAGCTCTCTGGAGGATGCCTGCCTATTTGAGCCACGGAAAGAATGAAAACATGCGGGCTGTGTTACACAGCCCTCCTTGCTCGAAGCACGTTAAGCAGCACAAGCAACAGTCTGGAGCTGACAGAAGCCTTACTAAGCACATGGCTGCTGAAACAACAAAACGTGCCACCAAGCCTACTCCTTTCGCTCTGTGACGTTCTCAGGTGGGTGAGCAGTATCTCAAGTAGAGGTTCCTGAGAGTAAGAAAACAGAATCATAGTGGGCTCTGAAACGCTTTGATATTAGAAATATAAAAGCTACGGCGCTGTTGAGGTATGCTTTTCTTCTTTAGCTTCTAGGCTGGGATGGAGGAGGGCTGTGCCCAGGACAGATGCCTGCAGGAGCAGGGAGGTAAGTAGAACCTTAGGGGAATGACATCCCTTCCTCTGCATCCAACTTGCTTTCATTAAGAAAGACACCATACAGGACTAGCATAAAAAAAACTAAAATGAATTAATATTTTTCCATTAAAGTTCTGGTAATCTCCTGGATGCTCCCTTCTAGCTTCATCTTTGTAACCATCTCTCCACAGTGCCTTGTGTCAATTTCTTGGAAATGCCCTTCCTTGCTGTTGGGTACCTACAGATCCTTACACATCACCCCCCTGCACATTCCTGAGTTCACAGACAGAACAGCTGTGCATCTTTATTACACATATGCTGCATTCTGGTTTTGCTTGTTAGCCAGCAGACAGGAAAGTTTTATTTTTAGGCAGATGTGAAAGCCCTAATTTGTTGCAGAGGGGAAAAGAGAACCTAATAATAGCATGCAATGCAATACAGCCAATGCCAAATTAATTAATGGAGACCAAAACAGGTTACAGCTCATCAGTCAAAGCTACTATTTTCCACGTCCCTGGCCCTCTCCTTTTCTCCACATGTAGTAGAGAAGGAGTTGGAGGAGGGACAACTTACAACACTGAGTGGTGCTGGAGTTGTTTTGTTGTGCCTCTGAGGTACTGAGGTAGACTTCGCCTTGGCTGTGCAGCACTCCAGTAGATGAGAGCAGCCACCAACATTCTATCCCAAGGAGGAGGAATTGTCACAGCCTCTCTCCAGAGCAGGTGACCCAAGGGAGGCTGATCAGAGCACCTGCCTCCCTGCTGCCCTAGGGTGACCACACATGTTTGCTGACAGCTCTTTCCAACTGGGAGCAGGAGCCTATTTTAAGCCATCCCTTTCCTCACGCATACACTGTTGCCATAGCCACAAAACTAATGCACATGGAAAGAAAGGTTCTTACTCTATTGACTCAGCAGAGAGGCATGTTACTGAATCTCTGTTTCTTAGCTCATGTAAGTGAAAGATAGTGGGACAGATCCTTCCACAGCTGGTGCTAAAATGGCATAACTCTGTTGGCTTAGTGAATCCCTATTAATTTGCTGCAGCTGACATGCTAGCCCTTTGTTTTCCATTGCTGTGCCTTCCAGAACTGTTAGTGGCACACTGCAATTAATTCAGCTTCTCCTGCACCTCCCCCTGAAGGATATAGTCTGATAGAAACAGCAAAAACTATTCTCTTTCTGTCCACCTTTCATTAATCTGAGCGTTCAGGGATGGAATACATGCCTGGTGTGTGCTGTATCAAACCTCCAGGGTCACATACAGCAGATCGGGAAATATTTAAGGCAGTCTTCAAGTGCACTGTGTGCGAGCTTTCCTTCCAACCTGACAACAGCATGGACACTAATAGTGGCTTGCACTGATTTCATTTATGTTTGCAAGCTTTCAGCTAACTCTGATTTGAATAGAATTGCTGATATTTTAATGCTGTTTCTTACAGGACACTTGAGGAACAAACCAATACCCTTGAAATAAGCCCACTGCAGGTTTAGTAGGCCAGTCTGTAAGAGACACACAGCATGTACGCCTCTGTGTCATTAGAATTTCTGCAACTTCACTGTTCTGTTGCTGTAAATGCAATACCCACTTCTTTGGGCTTAGAGTTTGTAAGAGTTTAGCACCATTAAGTCCAGAGCCATCGCTAAGGTTAAAGCTGTCAAACACCAAGATATAAATACTACCTCCTAGCTACTACTATCTATAAAAAAGCCAACTCTTTAAAAAGTCATGTTACACCATATACTCACATGGCTTCCCTGCAACTGTTAATTCCAAAGGCTGCTTAAATATGTACGATATTTTTCCTTTGACATGCTTTAGATGTATTTGTCATTAATCTTGACCCTTTGACTGTTCCCTGAGGGACAATGAAGTGATCAGACAGCTGTGCCCCTCATAACTTTTAATACTTTAATTAAAACCCCTTTGGACCTTTTTCCCTTTTCTCTTCTTTCTTTAGTCAGCCACCAAGAAAAACGACCACAATTTTAACATCTAAACACTGGAAACTATGAACATATAACAATGCAGAAATAATTTCTTACTTTTCAATTTACTTAATTATTTTTAAATTTAATTTCTGGGATGAATGAACTAGAGTTCTATTTTCTTCTGAAAATTCTTTTTGAAGTCACAGTGGTTTGGCCTCATGCGTATAACCATAAACAGAGCTGTACGGCTTTGGACAGATACTTTCAAGAGAGAGTTCAAGTTCTGCCTCTTCCATAGTTCAACAAGACAATAGTCTTTATAAAACTTTTACCCACAGAAATAGTTGATCTGTCCCGAGAATGATCAATCTCGTTTAAAGGTAACAGGCTTGGCTCACAGATAAAACAAGCCCTATCTTTTTACTACCCCATTCTCATGCCTTGCATCCAAGCGAGTTTGGGATTCACGGGCATAGAGAGCAATTGCCAAAAAATGACTGAATTGGCAAATTGTAAATATTGCTGACATTAAAAAAAATAAAGAAATGATTTTCCACTGCCTCAAACTTTCCATTAACACACTGTCAGAAGTGAGTATCAGTTTTGATTCCTTAAGTGTTCTTGGAAGGATTAAAGAAATCAATCAGGAAATAGAAACATTGCTAAATTGCTTTGCATTATTTGTTTTGCACAGTGCAAGTGGAGCACATTAGCAGAATTCAGTCTGTTCTACGTCGTTTTGTTTCCCTCTCCTCTGGGAATTATGGGAAAACTGATATAATTTTACCTTAACAGATTAGCACTTGGATTTGTAAACACACAGGTAAATCTCAACTCAGTAATAGGAAATGTTGGATGCTTCTGTAAGAATTAGCTCAGACAAAGCCAACTTCTAAATAGGTTGGTGTTTATTCAGAAAACATTACAGTTTTAAGGCTTTTCAAGGAACTTGGTCCAGTTTGGAGCTTCACGTTGCAGCAGTGGGGCACCTGTAGCTCCCCAGGCTGTGTGGAGGGATCAGGCAGCTCGTGCTGATTTGTTCAGCTCAGCAGAGCTCAGAAATCCCAGGAAGCTCAGCCACCCACTCACAGCAAGGCAGCTGGTAGCAAACCTCACCTGAGGGAAATGGTTTTGTGGGCCCTCTTCTACTCCATGTGTAACCTCAGAGGTTTTGTACTCACCATTCATGAGTTACGTGACTGAGAGACTCTACTCCTCTAGAGAAGTTGTACAACGGAGCTAAATCACTGTGAATAAGCCTCCCCATTCATAAGAAACACTTAAGTCATGCTAACACCTCTAAATACACAACTGTATGAGCATCCTTATGTGCTCAGTGCAGTCAGGAAAACCATTTTTTGACCTACACACCCCAAGCCCAATGGCTAAGCTGTCTGGCACTATCACTGCTTCGCACACTACAAAGCCAACTGCAGTTTTCACTTGTTCTCCATATGTTAAATTAAACCTGGTAATAGATGTGCATGCAAGGATAATTCTCATGAAGTCCTGACAGCTGATAAGAGCTGAATTCCCTTTACTTCTGGTGGATAAAAGAGATGCACCCCCGAGTAGGGAAGATCTACCACCTCCCAGTGCAGCTGCAGGAGCACCTCTGGGCTGGACCACAGAAACTCCATGGCAGAGAGAAAAAGGGCATCAGAGATAAAAGTAGCTTATAAAATAACTCAGTGTCAGCACATGATTATGTTGTTTTCCCCTTAATCGTTAGTTAGACTGCTGTGTTGCAAAACACCCTGGAGCTGGAGAAACTGCTAATATGCAACAGCTTTTGGAATGTCATAAATGCTAAGTTTTACTGGACTGGATATGCAATGTATTGTACAGTCAGAGTATGGATGGGGAAACATTTGGACACTTCCAACTTGTAATAAAATGAGAGAAAGTGGATTAGTAGGATTTGTAACTCATTAAAAGGGAAGAGCTGCAATAGAAAGATTTGTGGGAAAACCGCACCCACAGTACTGACAGCACTCAGACTCCATTCCTTCTCAAAGTTACTTACACCTGGACGTAGGTAATTAATTAACTCCCCTTGCCCAAAACAGCCTCACGCTTCGCAAGACAATTTGCAGATGAGAATCTGACGTGGTAGCACTGATCCTGGAACACGCTGGAAATAAATCAGGTTTTGCTTTGCATTATAGAGATGTGAGATGAGCCTGGTCACCTTCCAAGGCAGCCAGATCATCAAAGCCTTCAGCAAACAGCTGCTGTGCACAGGATGCTCAACCCATGCTCAAATAACTGTGGGCTTACGTGGCTTTTGGCTGAAGCCAGAAGTAGGATGAGCTTGTATCTGCCTTCCATAAATCACATTGGCTTGCCCCAAGACTAAGCATAATGGAATGAGAAGGCCTTTTACTTTAATAAAGCAGAGGTTGATTCCAAAGGTAAATTAGGAAGAGGTACATTATAGAGAATAAAAATTCCTTTCAAAGCTATTGGAAGATACTGAAAGGCCATAAAAATCTCATTGGCAACATGAGCTTTCTGTTCTTTGTTCTAAGAGAACTAGTTCACATTCTGCAAGAAATAGACATGGAGTAATGACTTCTGCTAGCTAAGATATACCAAAGTTGACCTGTTAGATAAACAGATTTGTTTAATGATTACATTTTCCTTTGCCAAATGAAAGCACATAGAAGTGCAAGATTCAACAGCTTCATATATTTTTTGCTCGAGCAGCACAATGGAAATCGTTTGTACTCTTCGCCAAAACAGTAAGGCTCCACAACACTGAGTCTGGCAGAGATGGAGCTCGTCTCAATCAATTGCCAGTGATTGCTAGGAAAGAAATGCCAACAATTTGCTTTTAAGCTCACAAGATGTTGTGTATAGGACAGAGCGATCCTAAGTAATTTTAACCATCTGATAGCCCTTTAATACTGGGAATTCTAAAAAGCCACGAGAATCAAGTCCACCCTGCAGGAGCACAGCGAAGGAGCGGTTTGGGGGCAGCACACAGCTGCTTTAAAGAGGAAGAGCCATCACCATTTGAGGTTGATGGAAGGATTATTGGAGACTTCAGTGAATGCTGGGTCAGGGCTCAGATACAGCTTGATTACAACCTCTTAATTAGGTCTTGCCTGTGACATCTGCAAACTTTGCAGCAAGCCATATGATTCAGTACCAGTGTCAGACAGTGGCTGCAACTCATGGTATGTCATTACAAGCATCTGAAATACCATAGAAATAAACTGGGTTTGTCAACTTTCAGCTAAGGCCAACAATAGGAGCAGTTCAATAACTGAACTAAGCTGACAATTTCCTTAGTTTCTGTAGAAACAATTCATCCTTCTCTATTGTTTGACTTCTTTATTCTGACTCTATGGTGTTTTTCATATTTATTTGCTTAGTCATTCACCTGTTTGATCCTCATAAGTGTAGGTATTTTTACTTGTTTGATTTCATGCGTTTGTCTTTTATACAGCCATCACTTGTTAGCCTACTTAACTTTTCGTTATTTCACACATACAAAAGCAAACACTGTATTAATCAAATGGTAATGGGGACAAACATCTGTCAGGCACTGAACAATATATCTTATTAAATGCATTTGTCAAACTGGCAAACACATTTCCACAGCACAACTGCCACCTGATAATTACAGCACAAAACCTCCCTCCCCCTATGGAAAATTGAGTAACTTTAATATACTGTGTGCATGGCTGCAGATTAAATATTCTTTGGTTTTACTTTACCAACAGAGAGCTTAGCTCCATAACTGACTGAGCCTCGTAAAGCACTGTATTAGTAACTGTTGATATGCTTAAGTCTAAAATAGTTTGTAGGTGATATTTTTTTCCTGACAATGCAGACTAAAGTTACCATTCGGTGTACTGGAAATTCTTAAATAGTACCTCCAACAGTGCACTGAGAATAACCTGAGTGGTTGGAGGAGACTTGAGCACCGACCCCTGCCCAGCCAGTTGCTGGGAAGAAATCCTATTATGTAGGAGTTAGGCTGATTTGTGTTTTTTACATTTACTTGCTTATCTATCATTTCTAGTAATTTTTTTAAACTTCCTGGAATAGTTTGGATTGATTTTAGAGACATGGCATGACATTTAGACCTGCAAACCTTTGGCAAATGGACTCAAATGTTTTATCTGTTGTTAGAGTTAAAGTAAGGCTGCGCGGCCAAAATTGTTCAGCATATATTTGTGGAGATGGAAGCCTCCCACAGCTGTCTGTTTCTTATGCTTAGACTTCCCCGTGACATGAAGCCAAAATCTCTGAATAACTATTACCTGGCAATGCCATCACTGCTACCTTGGTGCTGTTCACTGCATGAGGCCTGCTGACCTCAGTCTGAGTCCATATATAGAACATCTCACACTGCTCCCCCCCAGAACAGCACAAAAACCTTAATATTGTGCTGTGATAGATGTAAGTGGGAAATGATGCAGTGCTCCTATTTTTATTTCAGGCACAAATCAACTTTTTCTCATGCCACACACTTCTGCTAAGAAAAGAATGAGCACTGAAGTCCTTACATTAATTAAGGCTCTCAGCCAAACCAATTTATTCATACTTATTTTTGATAGAATGACAACACAGTCATGATAGCATGAATCCAGTATCATAGTTCCCTTCACCCTATAGCTGAGGGTCATAGATTTGCAGATGAAGACAGACCAACACAGTGAGTTTTGAATGACACAAGCATCACCCATCCTTTCCATTAGCTGGCAGCAACAGGATCACTGTTGTGTTCACATCCAAAAACAAGGTGTTGTATTCACTGGGTTACAGTAACAGTAGTGTGGAATGTAGGACCTGCCTAACCTTTCCCCATGTGTATATTTATTTTACAGCCTTGTTTTTCCACAGTTGCCACTGGGTGTAACACCACAGCTGTCCTTGCTTGCTGGCAGTGTATTTTTATTCACTTATCTTCAACCTGGCAGTTATTTTTTTTTCCACCAGCATTTCCAATTTCCTCACCCCAAATCCCTGCAAAGAAGGTCCTTCTCTCACCTGTGAACTGGGTCCTTTCAGTAGCTTTATCAGGGATGCACTGACTTCCCTATGGCCTTGATGTACAGTCTTAAACTATCCGTTTAACCTCTCTCAATTGGTTTCTTACTCTGTAAAAGGTGTCATGATCTCTCCACTGGTGTGAGACTTTGGTGACCTTCCAGACCAAATGAAGTGCACAGAATGTCACTACTGCATTTGATGTTCTCTCATTTCTTCCTATGATCTGGGAAATGCCATGCTTTCCTAGTTATAGGTAAAGCCTTTTGTTTTCCTCCTCTGTCATGTGAAGAAATATCTTCTTTACACACTGTTGATGGAGCACTGGGAATTATACAACTTATGTATGAATTAATTCAAATTAAATTAAGATAGACAGTATTATTCAACCAATTAAGAGAAGTTTTCTAGGAGTCAGAAGACTCAGGTTTCTCTTCCTGCCACATTTTCATGATGCAGCCCCAAACCAGCATGCTTGGCTTAATAGAAGCAAGCAGTTCACAGAACTTGGAAAAAGAAATTCAGAGAGAAGAGTTTGGAGGTGGCACCCATAGACCCATCTTTTAGGATTTGGCCATACTTTGGGCTGCTGCATTCTGCAAATAGTTCTCTTAATAGAGTGCCAGTTGAGCTTTACAATCACGCTTTCATGTTCTAATTCTACACGACACAGATTTAGGAACCTAATAGTAGGCAGAAAAATACAGCCTCTTTGGCTCTGGGTTTGAAGAATAGACTCAGAAAGAGTCCCAAAAGCAGTTCCAGAGCATCTTAAAGGAATGGGCATGCATCTGCCTGGAAAGCACCTGTTAGTGGAGATTAGCAGATTGCCATCTATCCTACATCTCCAAGATATAATTCCTCTGCCAGTGACAGAGACTGTATTGGAAACAAGAAATGGCTTTCATAAAAATAATCTGTACATCTAAAATCCTGGACCTCAAGACTGGAAGTCTCAGCTTTAAGCAGCTATTTCTGTTATGTTTCCACTTAATCTTAAAGACCTAATCATTTACAGCGTAGTAAGCGTTGAAGCCCACTTATACGCACTTGTATTGCCATACACACCCTATTTGGTAGTTGTCTTTCTAGTCAAGCAACTTCTTGTTTGCACAAAAGAAAGCCCTGTAAGCTCAAATGCACTTTTTTCTGCCTTCGCTTCATGACAGTAAATGCTCTCATATCACACTTTCTTCTCAGCATCTATTTGTAAAAAACCAAAGCTATTAGAAAAGCAACCAGCACAGCTTGCCCTTGCTATAACAGGGGAAATCATGCTTAAGACTATTTGTTTTACTGCTGGATTGACCTTCCCAGGCATGGTTCTGGGTGGAAACATGCACTTAACACAACTTAAGTATATATCTAATGATTGCTCCAAGAGATCATGACATGCCTGTGTATAAACTTGGAGCAGCTCTACCTCCTACTGATTCAGACATAGCTGAGCATCTTTCCATCAAAATTCCTAATTCAAGTCAAAATTGGTTTAGAAGAGGAACTTCAAAATAAAAACATCTCCTTCTTCACCAGGAATTTTAATGCAGCAGAGAAGAACCCATGCTGCAAATCAGTATTGGCAGTTCATAGAGAAAGAATATCAGTGAAAAATGCATTTTCCAGCTTGTGCTACTCTTTAACCCTGCTCTAATCTGTTCTTAACATCCTCAGCTGCTTATTTAGCAGGTGACATCCAGAACAAGTCATCCGTTTTGCAACTGTGTTTTCTCTTTGCTTAGAGCACTGCATTTGAATTCTGTCTCCTCCAAAGAGTTGAATTCTGCTGCGTGAACCAGAGCAATGCGCAGCAGCTAGAGCCTATGTACATCCCAGCACAGACCTTCCCTGATATTCACCAGCTGGGATTACTTAGGTTGATAGGTTATACACTTCAGGGAACTTAAAATTGCTGTAGTATGAGCATTGATTAGCTATTTTAAAGTGGGCTATTCTCATAAGAAAGTCTTAAACAAATCAAATACTTTGCAGTGTGTTGCATTGGATGATATCCCCAGAAATGAAAGCAGAGTCACCCAGTGCCACTGGCTTTGTTACAGATACACAGTAGAAAGAATTGCTACAGACCAGAGATCACATGGGCAGAAGCTCAAGTTAGTGAGAACTGAAGTATTTTAACACTTCACACAAACAGAGCATTGGCCAGAAACATTCCTCTTACTAACACTGCAACTCATATTTTCTGTTGCAATAGGAGTCCTTGATAATCCAGCCTATT
Source organism: Pavo muticus (assembly GCA_016647715.1). NCBI lineage: Eukaryota > Metazoa > Chordata > Aves > Galliformes > Phasianidae > Pavo > Pavo muticus. Next base: position 631,348 of record JACDJE010000185.1, on the reverse strand, counting down.
TACAAGTCCATTTCTGCTTCTCCTCCTTACCCTCTCCTCAACATACAGAACAGAGCTGCAGTGTGGCCTGGCACAAGGTATCCGCACAGCAAGAAAGCAGAACTCCATCACCCCAAGGATCACAAGAGCTGGAAGTTGCTGCTGTGTGCAGAGCTGAGGGGTGGGTGGAGAATCATAGGATTATTAATGCTGGAAAAGACCTCTAAGATCCCCAAGTCCAACCCCACCCCCACTATGTCCCCATCAGTGCCACATCCCCATGGTTATGGAAAACCTCCAGGGACAGTGACTCCCCCACATCTCCAGGCAGCTGTGCCAGTACCTGACTGCTCCCTGGGAGAACAAATTGCTCCTAATAGCCAACTTGAAACCTCACCTGGCACAGCTTAGAGCCATTACCTTACAGTTTTTCATTGGGGTGAACTCCAGACCTCATTTTCTCCTGCTAAAAAGTGGGAGCACAAATCCTGACCCTTCCCCATCCTTAGATTTCCAAGGCATGGGTGAAGAGCTTGTATCATATTAAGTAACTGCCTACCTTGCCTTTCAGTGCAGCCAGCTCTGACACAATTCAGTTTTAACAAACATCCCCATGCTAACAAAATCCCAAACTCGCAACTCTTCTTTTTGCACTTTGCCATCTGCACATCTGAGAAGAGATTCGAGAACAAACACATCTATAGATTACTGTTAAATGGTGGCCACTGTTCTCAGCTTGTTGTTTTTCCATCAACTGTTCCAGAATTCTTTCCAAAAATACAGCACAAGCCCTGAGAGGTAGCCAACCACCGCTGTCTTCACTCAGCTAGCATGTCCACTTCCCAGCCAACTCCTCTCTTTATTAGAAAACAGAAAATCATATTGCAACTGATGGCAGCAGTGGATGTAACCTACCCTCTGCGGGAAAAGCTGAATTAGTGCTTTTCATTCCTTCTAATCCCCCCGAGCTCTAACACCCTTGTGGAGGCTCTAGCGAGGTTGAGAGCCATGAACGTGACACTAAGCTGGTGAGCCAGGTGGCTGGCAGTATTCCTTTCATCCAAACCTATTTTTGTTTACCTGCCATTTTAAGGCCATTTGTAAATATAGATCAGAGGGTTCACGAGCAATAGGATATGGAACACCTTGCAGGAAAGTTTCTAGCTATGAAAGTCCTCTAAACCTTTCCTTTCTCTGCTAAGTATTCTGTTTTACAGGTGGAAAAAGCTGAAGCCTAAAGAGCAGACACCAATTCTGACCACACATAGAGCATTCTACACCCCACATATAAAGGTAACATTTTGCAGAGTGTGGGGTGTGAGGCTGAGAGATACACATCTGAGTTGGCCCCAGTGGCTCTCCCACTTAGCAAGCAGTGGTTCTGCATGAAATACACAAAGAGTACAAGCAAAGTTTCTCTGCTTCACCGCATTCAAAATGAGTCTCTTGGCTCAGTCTGTTCTTTAGCAGTGTATGAACGCAGGGATAATTTCTCTGGAGATGCAGCATTCATTAGTAATTCTCTCTGTAACTTGCCTTAGAAGAACTTATTTGCATGTCTGCATCAAGAAACATCTTCCAAGAAGAGGTTTTTTTTTAGAGTGGACAAGTTTAAGGTGCAGAAAACTGCAGAAGAGCACATAAGATGGTCTTCAAAACAGATGTGAGCTAGGTGGTCATCTCCTATTGATACAGCACAAAAAAAACTATTGCATGCAAAAATACTATGACTTTTTTTGTTCAAGAATTATCATCTCAGTATTTTATCCCAAATTACCACTTACTGACAGGTTTGGTGGAGCTAGTTGACTTTTTACCCACCCCAATTTAAGAAACTCCTTTGGAAGAAAATGACAACAAGTCAAGGTACGAAGAATTCTCTTTTGAATGAAGTTTTACCCCACAGGATTTTTCTCAGGTTCCAAAATTCCAACAAAGAAGGCCAGAGACAAGAGCAGAAGTAGAAAAGTAGCCCCTGGTCAACTCTAATATTTCAGGTATTTCAGGGTGGTTTTCTAGAGCATTCATCCATGTCCTTGGCATGAATAGGGCTGAGCTGGCCCCAAGTACTGTTGAGAATCCCATCTGTGGCAATTATTAACACCACTGCATGAAACCCTTACGGCTCTTTGAAAATTCATTGCAATAAATTAGGCACTGATTGGATTTTTTTCTTGCATCCATGCAGCTTAACGCTATTTAAGACAAATAGCAAGCAGCATAGTACATTTTCATAGAGACTGAAGAATTGGGTACCCAGGATGCTCACAGGCTCACAGGACCGGATCCCTTCTATGAATCTAACAAAATTGCTCATGGCTGTCAAAGTTGTTCCAGTCCCATTCTTGCCTTGGTTATTACATATTTCATAGTCATGAGCCAAGCGTCATGACAGACCACTGTTCACATACAGATGAGGCAGGGGATTGGGTTCCTAAAAACTGTCCAGTTCAAAGCAACAGATTTTTCACAAAAAAAATGAAATTAAAGTAGACCCACAACAAGCACAAAATCAGGACATTTCCACTCAAATTTCTACTCATTCTACTGAATGAAAATGAAAATCCAATGATGCTCTGGTGTACTTAAGCTGAGCAAGAGCACCTTCTTAATCCAGTGAAGAAGTGGCCAAGAATCAGGTTGGAATTTTTATTTTTTTTTTTAGAGAAACTAATAGACTTGGTTCAGTTAACTGATGCATTCACCAGATGCAATCCCTGACCAATGGATTATACAGTGTTCAATGTATAATTCTGATCTACTCTTGATTTATAACAGAATGAAAAGGATCAGGTCTATTTTTAACTCCCTGGAAAGTTTAAAAATAAAGAACAGCTTTCAATAATGCATTAAGCAGCAGGTTTCGGGCTTAGAATGAGCTTGTGAAGTGTGTGCATCGAACAGTGAGGTCCTATGGCTCTGCTACCCACAACAAAGTAAGCAAAGAAAGATATATAGGGAACAAATGAAAACGTGATGTCAATAAACACGGTACACCATGTGGATAGTTATGTTTAGGGGATGGCATAGAGACCCACATATGAACACATTCAGATCAGGGCTTCGGCAGCAGGACCCCCTAAGCACACGTGGGCACTGCCCTCCCAGATCTCACTAAGAGATTCCTTCCTTGCCTCAGAAATACTGAGAACTTAAGAGCTATAGAACGCTTTAATAATTTGATTTCCTGATGATTTCAAGCTTACATACCTCACGTTGTACATAGCACCTAAAGATCAAATTCAGCCTTGTCCCTAACTTTGGATTCTGTTAGGCTTTCTGCTCTCTTGCCCTTGTCTCTCCGCTTTTAGACATCATTATTAGCAGATGCTGATAATGAAGCAACTAGTTCCACATTGAAGTGAAGGAGAGCAAGGGACAAATCAGCAGCCAGCTCTGAGCCCCACATGCAGGGCACAAACTGCTGAGAACACTAAACAAGCATCAGCTACACTTGCATTGCAAGAAAGGCTCTCTCTAAAGCAAGTAATGAGTACAAAATGTGAATTCTTTGTCTGGAAACTCTGAAAAAACTCTTTTATAGCAGTAATTCTTTTACATTGAGCATCAGGTGACATACAATAGAAAAATCTTTTCTCCAAATATTGTCTATTATGTGTATAGAACTACACCCCTATACAAAAACCACTCACCTGCTGAGTTTATAAATCAAGCTAAGTGTTCTCTATGACTCGATCACCATTATTGCAGCAGGCAATTGAAAACCAAACCCAACTGATATAACAGAACTGCAATAACAAGGTAAGCACTGATGATGGAAAATCCATTCCCTTAGCACTGGCAAAACCAGATTTTTGCAATAGATCAGTTTGTAACCTAACTTGGCTCAACACTCACAGTCATGGGGCGCATTGAGCAAGATTAATATTCAGATTATCCCAGAGCCAGTGCTGCTCCTGGTTCCCTTCCCAGCACACACAGCCAAGCTCTGCCTTTGCTTGGCTGCAGTAGCCTCTTGCGTTGGGGGAAGCAGGGCCAAATTTGGCTCAGAGTTGAAATAAAGGAGGACAATGCTCTGATTAAAGTGATTCAGAATCCAGTTTTAAATCCCACAGGTAGCTGGCATATCCCTATTCCCTAAACTTAGGATGGGAAATACTATCCTATACAAATACTATAGTAAATTTAGCTGCTGAAAGCTAGTAACAGTCCGGCTTTTATTGGCACTCTCCTCTATATGCCCTGGCTTCCACTTCCCTATGTATTTTAAGCACCAGCTTCTGTACATATTGGTACCTTATGCTTAGGCAGTTCTGCACTGTAAATATAGAAGACTTTTAACCCAGAGATCAACCCAGATCTTCCCCCCCACCAATATTTTTAAGGAGAAAAGGTCAGAGTATTCCAGTGAACTGACGCACTCTGTCTAATTTATACAGCAAGAAGCTTAAAATTGTGCGTCATTTGACCATTTTCCATTTGTTCATGCTGAGATTAAGAGATGGGCTTATTGTTGAGCTTATAGTTGAAATTACAACTAAGAGAAAAAAAGGGTTGTGGGAGATCAGTAGCTGCAGCTGGGCTGTGATTTACTGCTGCCCAGTCATGGCAATGTAAACTTGAAAACTTGAAAAAAGCAACTCAGAGGGATAGAGAGAAGCCAAGTAATTAACCATTTTTAAGGTAAAGGCTGCCAAATAAAACCAAGGAGGCAGGGCTTGCTGTGAGCAGCAACAGCTTGCTTAATTGTCAGAAAGCATCTGTGACAACAGAGAGGTATGCAGCTGCCATCACAAGGGAGAAAAACCCAGCAGCAACAGCAGGAATCAGCTGCAAAGCCAAGGAGTCAGCATGTTTCATACTACTGCACTTTGCACTGCTCCTCTCAGGCCAGGCAGATGCAAGCTGTCCACATACACCCGCAGACAGTTCCTCCCTCGCACACCTCCAGCACCTCTTCCATGTATAGAGTGGCTCAGCTGTATCAATGCATTTTCAGGACCAAAAGTAATCTCTCAGCACACCCCTGAGTTCTGCAGCGCTGCAGGCAAGTCCAATGAGGAGCAGAGCTGGTCAGACCTCGAATGGATGGCTACTGATACAAGTGGGTTATGGTACAAGTGAGTTATTGGGAGTGCATTCACGTTTTCACAAAGTTGACGCCAAATCCTGGGCTGATGCAAGCTCAAATATTTCAGCTGCACTTGGTGGAGCCATGGAAACTTCTATGGGCAGAACTGCGGCTAAAGAGCTTAAAGTTTTCCTTCTATTTGCACAGACCGCTTGCATCCATCAGGTTGTAGCAGAAAAGGAAATGCATAAGGTTTGCAATCTTTTGATTTTCCCCCCCAGTGTTCTTCCGTATTCATAAATATGAACCCTAAGCTGATCAGTACTTATATAGTAGCAGTAAGGAAGGCAAAAGATTTACTGACATTTTCCTGGAAGAATTGTTGTTCTCCATAGCATTTTCCATTTTCTTTTGAATTATTTTTACGGGACTGGAGACAGATGGATTTTCTGGTCAGGTGAAAGTAAGAACACTGCAATTCAGTGTATTTCCATGTGTGGCAAATCACTAATACCATCAGATTTTGCTCGCACTAAATTTATAACTTTAACCACAAATAGCCTTCTTTGCTGGCAGGAAAACAAGAAATGTCACCCTCTAACTTAGCAAACTTTTGTGAACACTCAAAAAAGTGAAAACTGACAATTCCACCCAACTCTGTTGCCAAGAGCTGCTCATAACAGCCCATCCCCAGACAGGGTAAGTATTCTGTTTAGAGAATGATTATGAAATATCCATTAACAAACTTCTTTGTGTCTGTGAAAAATAGTTGACGTTTTCCAGAACAGCATAATTCCTGAAGTGAAGTAGCAGAAAATAGGGAAAATCCAACTGCAAGACCAGAGCATCTACTCTAACACATGGAAGCTGAAATTTGTCACCTTAGAGATCCCTAAATCTCAATAGCATCTCACTACTGCAATGGGCCTCTCATGAGCAGAACCCTGTAGGCTTAGGGTTTGCTCAATGGAGGCAGTCTTCCTCCAGGAATCAGCATGAGCTTTGGTTGGCACAAGTCTTCCACTTCCTATGAAAAACACACTGCTTGTTCTTTGAGCTTCACACACTAAATCCATGTACACAACTCTTCTTCACTATTAGGGGAAGCATTTATTTTGTGGCGCATGGCTGTGTTCTATGCACAGTAATGCCTTAAGCTGCACTTGTATCAGAGATGACTTTCACAGACGTGAATGTTCCAACCTTCAAATGAATATAATTCTTCTAATTACCTTTCACCATAAAACCAGCCAACGTTTTGTTACTTTTTAATTAGAATTATCACTGGAGAAAACATCGAATCCTTAAGGTCCCACACATCCACAAACTGTATCTGCTAACCTCTAATGTATTAAAAAGTGTTCTAAGACACAGAAGTAATATTACACAGTTTTGAAGTGGGGATCTGAGACAGCAGTTATTGCTGCCTAGCTCTAGTGTAGCACTTCTTCTTTTGGAGATCTCTATGGGCTGACAGAACAAGAAATTTAATCCAGTTCTCTCCAGCCTTGTTTAGCATCCTTAACATGAGGCCACATTCAGTGTCTGCACTCTTTCTAGACCTAGTGCTGGGAACTGCATCTCAATACTCTTGAAATAAGATTTTTTTACTCAAAACACAGGTAAAAAAACCAAGAAAATCAGGCAACAAAAGCATAAGCCAGCAGCTCGTTAATTATCAAGACGGATAAAGCCTGTATCCATTTCAAGCTGTCTTTTCCAATGATAACTTGAAGAACACAAGAGCAACTCTCAGCAATAATGCTTATTTGTCATCAGATGAGTGTATGAGCCTTCAGATAAGGAATTTCAGAGCCTTATGGAAGAATGCACTTAGCTATGAACACACTAGTACAAAGCAGATAAACTTTTGTTCCTAAACTCGAGGATTTAAATGCTATTATGACATGAAACGCACTGTGCCAATTTTCCAGCTCTAGCAAACATACTACATGTCATTGTCTTTCTAAGAAAGGATCTATTCTCATTTTCTTTTTTTATTGACTGACAAAGATTAAGGGTAATCTCACTAAATCCCCAAATCGCCCCACATGATACATTTTTTTTCCTAAACATTGCTGTGTCATTCATAATATTATTTCCAGCTAACAGAAAATGCTTGCTTTATTCATCCTTGCTTCTTTCCCTCTTGTGCCTCCACCCCCTTGAAAGCCTCACCAAAACCTGCCTGTTTTTGACACGCAGCACGACCATCTTAAATTTGGCATTGAGCTCTGGGTGGCCAAAGTCATCACTTTTTACTTTAAACAGTTAGACACATCCAGAAAGGACAGCAGCCAACTCTAAGACATTTTCTTCCTGCTTTGGCTGCAGGATAGAAAGAAAATAAACTTGCCAAATTGGATTCATTTTCCCATTCCCCTCTGCTCTCTCCCACCTTCCAGTAGAAAAAAAAAAACAAACAACAACTGAAAATTAAGCCCCAGACACAACAAATAGGTGTGAAAAAACTTTTCCTAGGCTCTCCAACCACAAAGTCCAATTTCCTCAGAGAACTCAAAGGCAAAACTGGAACTGCACATATCTGAGATGGCAGCATTACTGACCATAGGGGTTTTACTTACTGTATTGTGATCTGTCAAAAGGAGCTGGCAGAAGTGATTTTGTGCCAAAGACTATTTTATTTCCAAAGTTGCTGGGGACTAGTCTAAACCACAGTGTCTTGCTGAGAGATTGGATTCATACTTATATGGATAAAATAGAGACCAGTTCCTGATAGAAAGTAGTTCCTGGGTAAGGCTTCTCAGGCCATCACACATCCACCTCCTTCCATCTGGTACTGAATACACATAAAACAGCAGAAGATTTGTAGTTCCCATAAAAGCTCATTAGCTGCCCCCTACTGCTTTAATGGATGTGGAGCTTTTCTATTGGCCCAGTTTATCTTTGGATGGTCCTTCTGTGAAGAGCAGGGAAGATTTTCATCTTCAGAGAAACACATCCAACCTGGACCAAGCACCTGCTGCTGAGGGACTTGGGGAAGATTGAGAACAGAAAGGAATGACCAATCTGCATGCTGCCATCAATGACCTAAAGAGCTCGAGAGCCTTAAGGCACCTTAGTAGGACACCAAGGCAAGAAGCAGCCATCATCAAGAAGGTGGGTAGGACTGGAAAGCCCAATGCAGCTGTGACAAACATCCCACAGGCAGCTGAATCTTAGCAGTGAACCTTCTCCCCTCACTGCCCCCAAGGAAAACAGCCCAGAGGGGTGAGCAGGGATCAGCCTCAGCCACACAATGAGAGCAGGTCAGTACAAAAGGCTTAATTCAAAATTATTAGCCTTAACCTATCCACAATATAATGCAACAATAATGATGGCAAGAACAAAATGACAACATCAGGGGAGAAATATAATGCCAAGGCAGATGGTATGAGCTCCTTAGAAGTGAGGTCAGTGTGTTTCACACTTCCACAAGTGCTAGAATTTATTTTGAAGCTCTCAGCTCCATGGAACAGGGAGGGAGAAATTCTGGAGAAAACTTACTAACACTGAGGAGATTTTATTCCAGGATTTTCTGACTCATATTTAAGACAAGCAATCTGAAATCCTTCAGGGACACTATTGTTCCCCACATTTCTTTCAATAAAAAGAACTGAATGCACAAATGGTCAAAGACAGAGCAAGTGTTTCAGTGAAAAAGGGTCAAATTCTGCCTTCAGACGTTCACTAAATTGAACACTGTCATCAATGGAAGTTCCATACTGGCTTCCAGACTTTGAATCTTTCCCCCCAAGTGTCCAGAAGCTACAGCCCTTATTTTAGTAAGTGGGATGCTTATCTGACTGATGATGGCATTACTTCTGATTGGTCCTAATTAGAAAATATTAGTACAAGATTCCTAATGCAACGATAGTTGCACAGCTTGCTGCTGATTTCTGCTCATCAGGGCCTGGCAGCAAATCAATGCACTTTCTCTTTACAAAGCCTTCATCACTATAGAGCCACTTCTAATTATTTTATTCAGCATACTACAAAGTAAACTCTGACAATTTAGCTGGAAACAGTGCTTTTAATAGGAGACTGTTTTTGCAATTGCCATTGAAACAAAGTGTTCCTTTTGCTTTACCAAAGCCATGCCTTTGCTAATGGTGCTCTTTTGGATTACCGTTTTTAATCAGTTGTATTTTTATGAGACTCCCAGGACTCTATTTGATGTTCCCAGGTATTTCAAACAGAACACATCATACAATGTTTAAAACAAATATTGTTAATAAAATGCATCCAGACATTTCTAAAAGTAATGTAAGATTCAAATACTCCAAATCTTGGCCTTACATTAATAACTTTCAATGCTTAAATATAAGAACTGTTTACTGGTAAACAGTGTTCGGACTCCACATAGCCATCACTGTCTGAGGAGGTTCACCATTCTCCCTCCCATCTACCAATACCAAAACACCACTGCTTGTGGGACAGTGGCCATCCCCACAGCAGAGGAAATACCCCTGCAGGCAAATGAAGTCATTCTTGATTCTTATTATCTCCAAATCAAAACTGTCTTCCTGGCATAGGGCAGGAGAAACAGCAACTTGTTGCCGTGTTTGAACACTTGTGGTATCACATTTGCAAGATCAGGTTTTTTCCATACACTGTGACCCACAACACAGGCATTCCTCTCGCTAGTCATCAGACAATGACACTGCTTGTGCACAAAGGAAAGAGTTAACTCCCAGAGAGATGTGCAGGTAGGAAAATTACCTCACATCTGTATTATATCCTGTCCTAACAGGTGCTTTGTTGCTGTAACACTCCCTGAATTTACGATCCCCCTGGCACCTAAATGCTTATGGCCCTCTCTGATAAAGCCCTGAGCATCTCCAGCAGTGTTTGTTTGAGCTGACAGTGCTCACATCATCAGAAGCACACGGGGATTTCCAGAATCTGAAGCCAAAATAATGATCCTACAGAATTCAGCTTGGCCCCAGACAAGCCAGCTCTGCAGCACCAGGCCTTAAGGCTCTCAGTGACACACAAGTTGTTGGTGCTGCGTTGCTTTTTCCCCCCATCCAAACCAAATTTCAGTTCACATTCCTTACCTCATGCTAATATTTACATTCACAGACCCTTTCAGCAGGCACAGCGCATCCAGTGTCTGTTTGCCTGAGATTACATTCAGATGGCTGCAGCAGGTATTTGGGGTTTGGCTGCTTTTATAGGAAACCCCTAACTAAAATGTAGAAAAAAATCCCTTGTGTTATATGCATCTGAATTTGCTGCAGTTTCTGGCTTGGCAACAAATTGTCTTTTGCACTCTTAGAAGAGAAGTGGACACTGTTGTAGGATTACAGTAAGAGCATCAGAACTTGTGCCTGGTGTCTGCCTGCTCACACATTAGCCCCAGCGATCTGTCACCTCCACATTATTCTCAGCTCCTGAGCTTTTGGGGACAGTTATTGCCTTTTTGTGTAGCCAGAACAAGACAGCTGCACTGCATTTAGTATCCCAAAGTGGAGATAAATCAGTCATGTTAATAAAAATAATAATAATTCCACCTATGAAAGCAAGAATGGTACCATGACTCAGGCATCACGTACTTGTGCTGGCCTCCAGCTGCCTGCTAAGATACTGCACAGAGCCAGAACTGTGTGCCGTTTTCAGATTAATGTAGGAAAATAAGCCAGAGTTTGAACAGTGTTCAACACTGAACTGAACTATCAGCAAGAAAATAGCTTCATATGCATGGCTGGATTCCTATTTATCTTTCATTATTATTAAAATTCCAACTAATAAAATAAAAGGCAACTAGGAGAGACTTTAAGCACAGTTAAGGAAGCTGAATGCAAGCATCCTTGCCCAGGCCAATGAACTCTTTGGAAGAGAATCATGTGTGTCAGCAAGAACTAATTTGCCCAAGCACGAGTGATAACTGTTGTGCAGGCTGCAATGAAAACAAACCATGGGTGGTGGGATTGCTCAGGAGAGGAGAAAAAGACAGAAAAAAAAACAAAATGAGATTGAGAGAGTGGAGGTAAGAGGTGACAACAGATAAGCAACCTGAAGGGGTGGAAGAATTACAGTCCACAGAAGACTTATGGACTGTGATAAAGCTTCATGTGCTGAAGTCAGAGTAAGATTTGGTGAGAATAAGAACTCTGGTAAACGCATTGCATTTTGTTCCATCTCCCCTGCATGTTATTCCTATGGATAACTCTTTTAAAGACAGCTCAGCAAACAAATTCCAGCTGTAACCTGCAGCTCAGGAAGAGGAGCAGGAGCTGCTTGCCAGCTGCCATTGCCACAATAAGGCAGCACCTCACTGCCCGTTACCAACCACCAGACACCTGGGTAGGCAGTCATCACAACATGCCTCCACTCCACCACTCCTCCTTACACTTTGTGAGTAGCCCAGATGTTTCCAACACTTACAGGACAGGGAGCCACATGCCTGAGGTTGATGAGTGGCTGTGGAGATGGTTTTATCCTTATCTTGGTTTTGATATCTCAATTTGATATCTCTATCTCCATTTGATATCTCTAAGCCTCCATGGCTGCATCTAAACCCTAAAACTAAGTGAAGTTACAACGCAACTCACTACGGACTTGTGAGTTTATTTGAGCTATCCCTCATGCTGCAGCAGCTTAGCAGCAGAGATTCCTCTGATGGAGGCACCACTGGAAACTCTCCAGTGCAGGAGGCTTCTTTCCATATCCAAACTAGCTTGGAAGTTGGGTTATGAATTAGCTTCATTATATTTAAGGGAGAAAAATCAGGCTGTACAGATCTGATTGAAGAAATCCACAACTGCTGCTACATTCTCCCAGGAATCACAGCTTTATAAACTGACTTAATTCAGCAAGGGCAACATGCACCTGATTGCAGGAGTTAACCAAGGCTGAAAAGAAAGAGAATGCTGTACAAACCTCAAGTCACAGACAAGGAAAGGATATCTAGCCACCAGGGAAACTGAACACAGACCTTGGGACTCATTTGCACTGAAGTCAGTCACACCACATTGGTATGTGCACCACTGGGGGAATGCCATAAGGTTTTATTGAGCATAAAATGCCATTGTTGTCTCATCTCCCTTCAAATTTGTTATAATTAGGTTCAGCAGGCCACTGTATAGCAACTCTGGCTACAGTGCATTTAGCAATGTATCACGCATCATCAACCCTCTTCTCTCAAACAAGCAAGGAAGAGTTTCTGCCAGTTCCACAAGGAGTTATCCTCAGCTCCCACTTTCACTCCTTATTCCTGTACAAAGCAGGATGCTCTGATAGCAAAGTATCATTCCCAAAGCTCCCTACTTATCCCAAAGCCCTTCCCAAAGACCCCATGATTTACATCATGGAAGTATCTGCTCCCCTAAAATAGAATCTGCCCCAATTTTCCCAGCTGATGAGGAATAGCTGCTACAATACTGGGGCAGTTTTTTTCAATCTTCCATGAAGTTAATATCTGACAAGCTATGTGCTGAAGACAGATACTCACTAAGCTTCTGATGGGAGGTAACCTGCTAATTTCTTTTAACCGAAGCAGTAATAGCAACAGCTGTGATGCACAAATTCAGTTGCAGAAATTTATATCCTAACTCAAATCATAAAATTTGGAAGGGAGTATGAGCAGCTTCTTAGAGTCATATTCTGACCGTTCAAAGTCAAGCTCAGCCCACAGATGCTTATTTTCCATTTTAACTTTCATGGTGTATTAGATTTAGTCACCTTGTCTGGCATCAGTTATGAAAGAAGCATTAAGGAAACATGTACAGCAGGTCAATTCCATTTTAACCTTCATAAACAACAAAATTCATAAATGCCAGCTGGCCACAAGCCTATTATTAAATTATAATAGAACCAAAGAAATAGCTCTGGTTATGTCACAGATGTCATGCTTACATTTATATCCTGGCTTACTACAGTTTAACAATGAACTTAAGTGTGGCTAAGAAAAGAAATCTTATCATCAGAGATGAAATTAAGTTGTAGCTGTGGATTTCACCTGGAAGAAGAGGAGAGATCACCTGCAGGTTGATAAGGATGAATCAAGGATGTTGGTTAACTGGTTAAAAAGAATCATACAAGATGGTCACTTTAGATCTGTTATAAACTACTTGCATTTTTAGAGTTTAAGGTGTTCATTCGCTAGGAAAATGAAATATTGAGCATCAGCATTCTCAAACAGGTTGTAGCCTGAGAAAAATATACCTGAAGGTAACCAAAAGGCCATTTCAGACATGAAGTTGGGTGATTCACACCACTGTCGTTAACAAGGGAGGCCCTTTGTTTCTCCATCCAAGAGCTGTGCAGAAACATAAATACCAATAAACAAATAAAGCAAAAGCAAGCTCAGAGCAGATCAGGAAACACTTGACAACCATGAATATTTTATTGAGGCAGAATAGCTGTTTCATTCCAGAAATTATTTGATACCATCAAGGACTGAATAAGAGCTGGAAGTAGAGAAGGGACTGGGCAAGCCAAATAATTACTTCAATTGTCAGAAGCAGTTGACTTCATCCAGAGATCAGTAGCTGAAGCACAGAATATTAGCAATTACTATATTTGCTAATTCAGCACAGAAAAGGATTGTCTGTACACACACACACTGCAAGAGAACACTCAGGCTGTTATGAGTTGTCAAGGGTGGAGGACAAAGAATCCTGCTTTGGATTTGGCAAAAACTTGGGCAAAGTTTGGACTCGTGTGTTTTAACATTCCTCAGGTTTTACCTCAGTACCACCCATAAATCAGTAATATTACATTGCTAATATCTAGGGCAACCATGCTGGAGGTCTTGTTCATGCATCTGCTACTCAGCAGATTCCTTAACATCAGATACCATCAAAAGAAGATCACTATTTCAATTGGCGACAGCTTTAAGGTGACAGTCTTCACTACCCAACCTGCTCACGACAAGTAAAACTCATGGCTTATTTCCTCTATTCTCAGCTTCAGAAGTTATCTATGAACAGAGCAAAAGCCCCTTAGCATGCAGTGTACATCACTTTTCAGTACATAAGATGAAGAAAAGGAGGAAAAGGTTGAGAAAAACTAGTGATGAGTTCCCTGGTGTATAATCCCTTGCAGAGAGAGAGATAATTAAGCTATCTGGGCATGAAGAGAAACATGACCAACATTGCCATCTTCCCTGTCAATTCTGCCACAGTTTCTGAGTGTGATCACAACTCTTTCCAGTAAATTAAAAGCTGCCAATAAAATAAAATAGAGCAGCTTTCCCTGTTGTGCTGTCCACAAGGACGGTATTACACAGGTGAATCACTATAGGATGAGCAAGGATGCCTTCAGAGTTCTACAGGAATGAGCAATCAGTGTTAAGATCAATGTTCCTAGAACACTGCATTGCTCAGTCCTCTGCTAATGGCAATTATACATAGCCTGGAACTGGAGACCCCAGGTGTCACCCCCATGAGGTTAAACAGCCCCATTTTCAGATTCAAAGGCACTGGCAAAGAATATAAAGTGAAATTCATGGCCTTTATTTACTGTGGATTCATCTCTGCAAACATAACTTCATGTGCTGGACAGCTTGTAACAGCACTTGCACAGCAGAATGCCTCCAGAGGAATATTACATTTCAGAGACAAAAGCAGAAGAAAACATTGCTTCCAGCAGACATTCACAGAGACAGATTTAGAAGTCCCTGTGATGATTTCAGGTAAAGCTGCTTCCATTTTTATCTCACAGAGAGAAAGGAAAGATCGTTTTTGTTTGAAGAGATTCTCTTAAAATTGAGGGCCCTGTGCCAGCCTGCCTCACCTGCCAGGGTCCATAGAGCTGCCCAGCAGCCCCAGCTGAAGCCCTGCCTTGAGCTTTGCTCCTGCACTGACAGATTTCTCATTAATTACTGAAGTATTAAAAACACTCCAGGTAGATAAGGAGGAAGAATTATTTTCACCATGCACTCACACTTGTAAGCATGCCTAAATGTGCTCGCCTATCTTTTGAAGTACACCTCAGTTAAGGCCATCCCTATGGAGAGAGAGCTCCTGGCAGCCTGCAGGGCAGGGGGTGGTATTTGGGAGCATCATGGCAACGCTTCACAGAGGGAGGAGGTTGGACAGGAACACAGCTGGTGCCCTGGCAGAAAGCCAAAGGCACCAAGGGAACATTCTGGGAAACACTCAAGAAAGTATTGTTAGGTTAATATGTGGCTCCTATTTACATTTCCCCTGCTCAGGAGGGTTTTGCTGCCAACTGCTGCTTCCCACATCACAGCACAGATTTTTTTCCCCCCCCTTCCTACTGACATTCATTGTATCATTATGATTCCCCAAGTGGACATTTTCAGATGCAATTTATTATCTTCTCAATTAACTCCTCAGAATTACAGAGAACCTTGAGGGCATTCCCTGCCACTCAGCATTCCAGTAACTGCCATGGAAATGAGCAACAGAACAGGATCACAAGTTGTAGCAGCAAGGAGTGAGATGTGAACTCATCACCTGTACCAACCAGAACTAGATCTAAAAAACAAGGTTTACAAAGTTGAGGAGAGTGCTAGTTTTGCCCTAGGACAAGGAGGCAAAGTTCATACCGAGGTTCACCTGTATTACTGAACATGGCAATGGAAAGGCCTTTCCATCCTCATCCATCATTTCCAGATCTGTTTCCTATGACGAGGCCAGAACAGGGACAGGCAGCATATGCAGGCCATGGGGTAGCACCCTGGGGAACTGGCTGACAGTTTTCCACCTGGACAAAGTATTTGGGAAGCTGAAATGGATGGATGGATGCCTCCTCCCTCACTGTACAACCCTAGATTTGCCTCTTGATCTATTATATTTAAGCTAGTACTATGGTAAGGGGAAAAGGAATCACATTCAAGCTATTTTTTATTGAGCTATCACAGGAAGGATTGGGACTTCTATCTGCTTCTTGTAATGTAGTTAGAAGGAGAAAATACTGCAGCATTTCACCATAGTCTCAATAATAATTACATTGTAATCAAGGAAAGTGAGCACAGTAGGTAAAAATACCACACAGCAACAGAAAATCTGTTTCTTAATCCTGAAGTCAGATTCCACACTTTCATTCTCAAGTTTTTCACATAAAGATTAACAGAGACAGTAAGTGATGGTGTTTCCTGCCAAATCAACCCCAGGAAATACAGGAATGCCAGTCATTGCAAATTACACCTCACCGGATTTCCAGCACAAAACAGAGGCAGTAAATTCCCTATTCCCAGTTTATCACAAATTAACACCAGTGCCACTGAAGCTTGACCAGGAAAGGCAAATATCCCTCCCCAGCAGAAAGGAACTAGGAGGACATCTGTGCTAATGCTTTGCTTTATCTCCAAACTCATTATTTAAGCCTAGAATGAAATGAGTTATAAGATTTGGTTTTGATCAGAGATATTAATGTGTTGCCATCAGGGCGGTTCACATCCAGGCTCAGGAGGTGACTTGGAAATAATCTGGGATAAGGGACCTCAGCTTAATTCCTGGGAAAACAGAAGTGGAAGACCATTGGAATTATTCTGCTTCTTTCCTTCTCCAACCAAAGAGGGACATTGGAGCCACCACTGCCCTGGGAGGGTAGGGGTCTGCAGCCCAGCTCCTGCACAGCCCCACCTGCAGCAGCAAGTGACCAAGGGCACAGAGCTGCAGATGTTACCCTGTGCTGCTTTCAAACAGCAGCAAGCCCCAGCTGAAAAGGGCAGAAGGATCACCAAGTGAACCTTTTAAATGAACAGTCTCAGCAAATGGCAATCCATAGGAAATTTCAATCGTTAATAAAGGATCACGGCCTTCACCTGGCAGCAGCTCACCAGCGCAGAACATCTGCTTACTGACATCTGGGGCTTTCAGTTTTCTTGATGCCCTGGAACTTCCCCATCTTCCTTTCTGTAAAAGCCATTTCCCCTCCCATTCCTGTTCCTGTACAGTAACAAACCCCAGTTTCCCAAAAAAATCATCTGGACTTGATACCTCCAGCTGTCCCTTCCAAATACAGTTCTGTGATTTGCAATGAGAAAATAAAATGAAGTTTACACCTTATCCAAGTACAGCAGAAAGCAGCAGTGGCTACTATAGAATTCTACAGTCTTTGCCCTCTCTCAGGCTATTATTTAAGGGCAGCATACATTAGTAGTGTGCTGTTCCTCTGAGATTTGAAAGTACTTGTCTGCTTGATGAAAACTGCCCTCGGATCACGAGTAGTGGACTGATTCTGGGCTCAGTTGTAAGTCATTAAGATGTGGTCAATCTTCAGGACAGAACAGGAACAAGCACTGACAGTGGCCAAGGCAAGCCTGAAAGCTGCCCGTTCAGAACCAGCTCATCCTTCAGAGCATGAGGAAAATACTGGAAAGAGCTGCAGAAACAGCAACATAGAACACAGAAGCACCAGATCATCACCCTACATACAGAGTTGTGTCCTACATCTCTTTGAGTGGAAAAAAGCTATAGTAATTTAAGGACCATTCTCAGTATTTTTCCTATTTTGTTGATTTAATCAGATGGACAAGAAGTGAAAAGCTGCAGGGAAGCAATTTTGTACTGGTTTGCTACACATGACACCCCTGAAGTGAGCACAACTCGGCCTCATGGGCAATTCCTAGAGGTCAGAAACAGGATATTCTGTCTAGAGCCAGACTTGATTATCTCAAGATCAGAGATAGATAGATCATAGATCAGAAAGATGATGAAAGCAGGACAGGAACAGTTCCATCTTCAGCAAAAAAAGATGAAATACACTCAAATCCCTTCCTGGAATGAAGGCAGCAGTGATGGGCATAGCAGAGGACAGGAGCAGTGGCATTGGGTGCTCGTGGCCACAGACACTGAAGCATTCGCTGTGCTCCCACTGCAGTGGGACAGTCAGATGCTCAATCACAACAGCACTGACAGTCCAATAGGATGTGCCACTTGTAGCATCCCTCCTCACCTTCCATACCGAAGGAGTTGTAACAGATTAATGGTCAGGCATGAGGGGGTGCTCTGTTGGATTAGAGGGGTTGCTTGCTTTGCTGCCCACTTGATTTCAGATCTTTTCTTAGCCGAGGCTTGGCTGACTTCTCACTTTGTGAGGAAGTATTCTGTATGCAATGCAGTGCACAATCCTACCCCTTATGCCGTATTTTGCAGACAGGATCTCATCCACAGCAGAGCAATTTCACTACATGACATCAGAACACATTAAACTTCTCTTAGTTCAATAGAAAATTCATTTTGATGGCAGAGCAAAGAGGAGAAAGCATTTTGACTTTATGAACTCTGATGTTTCAGGCAAAGAGAGTTCATCTCACCCTGAAATGCTTATCTACTGAGATCATGAATTATAAAGGTGGCACCAAATGTTCCCAAGAAACATGGCAGAATTTACCCCTTTCAATAGAAGGGGCCAGCAAGGCAATCATCTACCTCAGATACCACTTCACTTCATATTTCACATTGTCACACTGACCTAAAGACAAGGAATTTAACCCAAAATATTAGCTATGAAGGAATCTGCAGGTGTCCCCGATAAGTGTTCTGCAATCCTTTTTGTTCAAAGTAGACATGGGGACATTAGTTACTATAATTAATGACAGCATTCATCATTCTTGGGGATGAAGGAATGTTAAGTTACCTCACAAAGTCATTATTAAAGTACTAATCCTTTCCCACAGCATCGTAGGGAAGAGCTACAGTGCAGCTGACAGAACTCAATAGCCTTGTTACATCTACCACACCTGCATTTGAGTACCCAGCAGAACACTGCTTTTATGATGTGACCCTCATCCTGCTAAACCCTACTTCTCAAAGACATTTATCTTCTGCATAACCAGTTCAAGTGGTCGTGTTTGGTCAGACACTGAGGTACTGAGAAAAGTCTCCTTCACTTGTGAATATTTACATGCACACTACATACAACTGAAAAAAAACCAGAAGATTCAACAGGGAAGCAGGGCAAGGGGGAGAAACACACAAGCATTTCAAAGCACATCTGTCAGTGTTGGCTCAGGTAATATTCACTTGGTAATATCCATAGGAATTACATTCAGAAAAGCATAGAAGATCAAATTAAATTCCCTAATATGTACCAGAAGACTGAAGTTCAATCAATCATTTATTGCACTGAATAATATACTTGGGTTAACTAAGCATAAGCTGGTGTTTGGCTAATGCACATCCTCCTCTTGGAGTAATAGATTCCCAACCTTTGAGTATCTTCATTGCCCTTGGCAATTTGTGTCAGAATATAATCAATAAACTGCATTAAAATTGTGCCCAGTCTCTAATTTCAATTTGTATGGCTTCAATATCCAATTCAATACTATGGATTCTCTGGCAGATTAAAAATACCTTTAAATATAAAAATTCTTTCTGAAAGAGAAAAATGACGACGCTGAAGTCCCCACTCAATTGTTTTAATAAGCTAAAAAAATAGAATGCTAAAGCATCCTGCCCTATCTACAGGTAATTTCTATCATCTCCCACTCTACATTTGGAAAATGCTTAAAGATTTGACCCACTGAAAAAGCACCAGGGTGTTCAAAACTAAGCCCAGCAAGAGCACAGCATCAGAACAAGTCATTAGCCTTAAATCCAGAGTGCACCACGAATTACATTCACTTGTGGAGATACTGTTCATTCTGTGGTGAAAAGACCAACTCTGAAGGGTTGGAAGCATAAATCTCCCCCAGCCTATCAATCTCAGTGACTTGGCTGCATTCTGATCCCGTTTGCTGCAGCAGAAACAGATAGCTTTGCAAATATAATCTAGTCCACAGCCTAGACCAAAGCTTACAGGCCTCGTGCTCATGCCACAGATGTCTCTCTATATCCAAGGCTGGTGGGATCAAAACAACATAAATTGGCCCATACACTACACAGTTTCAAGTAATTAACACTTCACTTTCAGTTTTTAGAAGTTATTTAAAATCTCATCTGATCCAGAAAGAGCTCATGTCCTCAGTTCTTGCTTCATTTAAAGCCCAACAGTCATTAAAATGTGGTCTTACGTTGAGGGCACTTACACCTAGCAGCATCTCACAGGAGCAGTATGACTTCAGCACACATGCAATAGCTTTGCTGTAAGAGGACTACATCTGCTGTACCACAGTTGAACCAGAGTAGATATCTAGACATTTAAATGGCATAAGTTCTCTAATGTTCTTTTAAAAGAAAGCATACAATCCCTCAATTCTCAGACATGTTGGGGGTCTTACACTACCAAGTCTCAACCCCAGGTATGCTATGGGTACAAAACTGAACTTCAGACTCACAGTAATTTCAAACAGAACTTTGGTAACCATTCCAGAGCTGATTGAATCCTAACAATGACATTGGCAGTTGGAGGAATCTTTTGGGAAAGAGCAATAAGACTAATAGTTTTCCATCCCCATGAAACATAAGCTTTCTATATCTAGCCCTGTGCTGATGCATCATAACCCAAATTATCCCAATGATGACAACTCCGGGCAACTTGCTACTACAACTGTCTTCAATTTCACTTAGCAAACATTTAATTTGCAGTCTCCTAATTAACTAAGTAACTGGCATGTTTTCCAAGATGTGACAGCATGCAGCAAAAGAGACTTCTAGAAGCTTTCAGGCTCGTGTCTATTTTAAATCCAACTATGCACAGCCTTTGGCTAGGGTTTAGAGAAGCATCCCAACTCAGTCCAAAATGCAATCTGCAATTGTAATGCAGACAAGCATTATCACTTACTTCTGCACAACTGCCAAAGATTTTTTGATCAGGGACTGTTTAAAGCTTTCAAAAAAGTCTCATTTCTATACTGTTTTCAGTTCTATCTGTTACACAGTTTTATCTCACTTCATGTTGATTCTTCAGTCAATACACTTCACACAATTCCATTACAGGGCTCAGCCATAGACGAGTAGCTGAGCAATGAGCATCGTTTTAGGTTGGGTCATTTTTCAGGCCTGTCACAAAGCATCTGAGTGGGTTTGCATAGATTTGCTACAGGTGTGTAACAAGTTTAATGGAACTGCATGCTACAATTAGCCCTGAAGTAGCATCTCTTGCACTCCCCATTTGAGCTCATCTTTGATTTAACTGAGGCTTAACTCGCACAATACATATGAACACAGCTTTCTTAAACCTGCAATGGTGTAAGCCATTTTGCCCTGATCCACTTTAATCAGCAGGCAGTGTAGTACATTCCTGGCAACAGTGCCTGCCCTCCCAGTTAGCAGAAACACCTGGGAGTGAACTGGAAATGTATTGATTTTTCCACATAGCTGCTGGCTACAAACCTGTATTCGTAATGTAACATGGAATCTGGCTTTTATCAGAATATGAGAGAAAAAATGGAATTGAAGCAAAAATATATGCAAAAAATATTAAATTAATGGATACTTTGCTCAGTCCTTTGGAACAAAGATACTGAAAGAAGAAAACATTTATATTAAATACCAGTTCAGTTCGCCAAACTCAACCTTTGCTGCCTGTGTTATTATTACAGCTATCTCTGCTTGGAGGGGAATGTTCATCATTTTCCAGCCTAGCCCTCAAGCAAAGCTCTGCAGTCAGGAGCTTGCAGCTTTACCACCCCCTCCATTTATACAACAGCTCTATAGAAGTTCTGAATCTATGTTTTCCCATAACACTCATCCAGTCCATGAAAACGTGTTGGGCAGCCCTGGTGTTTTACCATTGTAGGTACCCCACAGTGCCTGATGTCTTTCCCACAATATCATCTGGCCTAAATGCAGGGCAGGGTAATCCATCAGATTTGATAACTAAACCACAGAAGGGTATGGAAGCCATGGCATTTCCATAGCTCACTGTTTTAAGGAAGCTTCTCCAGCTAGGGATTACAGTGGTAAGAAGAGCAGGAAATCAAGCTGTCAAGCCTTTACTTTAAAAAGGCCATTTTTATTGGCCTATGGAATAACATCCCTTCACATGTTAATGATGGCTGTTGCTACCAAGCATGAGACTCATACCCCAGTTCTCTTTATGACCTTCAGAAAGCAATAGTTATGTGCTAAACAGTGTCTGGTGTCACAAGGCTTTCTGTCATCTTCACAGTGTGATTGGAGAGCTCAGATGAAAGATACTGTAAAGCTCAAAGCCTCCTTAAGCAATGACAGCCAGGTCATGTTCTGCCAGCCAGCACAGGTGGCAGAACTGACACGGGAATACCTCAGAGGCCCAAATTACATTTGACGGAGAGTGAAAGGTGAACATCACATTGCATATATACCCAGAGGACCCAGGTCATGCTGTGACAGTTAAGAAATACAACATTCAGATGTACTATTATTTAATGGTTACAGTGTTTTCATGATTTGCTTAAGTCACTGCTCTTTATTAATCTAGATGCCTGATGACTGCAGAGCAACCATTCTGCTAACCCCCCCCAGCCAGAGTAACTCCTTGCAGAAACAAGACAAGAAGGTGGGGTCTGGGTCAAACAAGCCAATTTGCAACTACTGTTGTTTCTATAAGGCATCTTTCATCATGATCAAGCTCCATTTGCCTAGAAAGCTTCTGCCAACCTAGCCTTACCCTTTCACTTCCAAAGGCAGCAGAGTAGGGCTGCATCTTATCCATGCAGCACCAGGCACAGGAATCCCCAAGCTCACTCCCACCTCCACAAGCTACTGTGCTGCAGGCTGTTAGCAGCTGACAAAGACTAATTTGCATAAACATGTCTTACCATTTTCCCCATAAGTAATGGACCTCAGTCTCTCCTGCTGGCCTTTCACATGAGATAGAGTAGGAAGAGCACTGTGAAATCAAATAAGTCTACAGCTCAACCTCCTCCACAGCTGGAATGTATCACCAGCCAAAGCTAACAGCAGAGTAGAGAAGAATCAGTTATATTGGTTTTAAGGATGTTTTACTGGTTCATTAACTGTTGAGTAGAAATAGCCTCCTCTTTTATTTGCACTAAAGCAAGATAAATCCTCCCTGCTCAGAACTCATAATGCAGTTTAGACAGAGTTATTACTAATGAGGTCTTAAGTTCAGATCCAGATGTTTAAAGAAAGTAACCAGTTCTGCAGTGCTGTCAGTGCTGGAAAGGGCTCACTGGAAGACTCCTTTATTTCTTCAGTCCAACAGATTTAGACCTTTATGAAACAAAAACATTTTTCCACTGAAATTCACAGTGAAGCACTTGTCTGCAGCTCAAGGTGCCCAGGTGATCTTATTCTGGAAAGTTGTGAAAATTATGAGAACATTTCTGTAAGGCGTTTTTACAATTCAAGTGACACTTGGAGGAAGGGTCAACAACCATCCACCAATTCTACAACTAATATTAGATATGAATCCATAAGATATGAAACCTTATTAGAAGGTACTCACAATCCTCCTGAGAAGTGGTCATTGAGTGTGAGGTGAAGGTTCCTACTGCTCAAAGTTTTGCCCTGCACAGGAATGGAAACAGACCAAGCCTACCATTTTTTCAGAGAATATTTCAGGCCTGTTCTTAGAGGATGGTTAAACTCAATAGAAAAGAGCTTTTAACCCCAGCCAGCACTCCGTACAGCAGTGCCTACACAAAGTGTTTCATTAGACTCTCCCACTACGAAATAACTCAGTGTCAAGCAAGATGGGACACATGGAAAGCAGAAATCCCGATTAACATCACAATTAACTAGATTTCTTTTAGACTTTGGTGAAGTTAATTCTGTTTAAGTCTCATGCTTGAGACAGTGCTGCCATAGGAATGAAGCTCATGCTTATCTGCTGAGTCCTTTTCAAGCAGCAGCCGCATCACCCCCACATTGTAACGCTCTGGTTCATTCTATCCTTGAATTTCAGACCTTCAGCTTTCAGGAATCAGTTAAGATCTGGTACTGCAAGACAATTTCTATCATCATCTCCTACTGGCACTCTTGCTTACACGCACCAGCTGAAGAGCAGCCCCATGTGTTTTGCATTCCCTGACAACATCTTTGACTCATGGCATTCCAGTGATGATTCTCACTACATCCATGTATTTCAGGGATTTTATATCATGGAGAAAAGCAGACTAAATTGAAAAAGAAAGACAGTGCACACAAAGATGTCAGTCCCCATACAGTATTTTACTTCTCCCTGCAGTTCTGATGTACAAAAGTTATCCAGTGGTATTTCTTATTACAAAACCAGTCTGACAGAAACCAATGGACTTAGCTAAGTGAGCTGACAGGCTGAAAACTAAAGGTTGCAGGCAAATTGTAAACCAGATGTCACCTATCACACTGGCATATCAACAGAAGCATCAAGTGTGTTGTCAGAGAAACACTCAGAGTTTGGGACTCCAAAGCATATTCATATTTTAAAATTATCTTTAGTAAATACCCTGTGATCACCAGCCTCAAGCTCAACACTTCTGCCTTCAAGATATTCAAGGCAACTGCTTCACAGGGGGTTAACGCACCTCCTGGCCATGGCCAAGTCCCAGCTATGCAGGCTGACAATGCACCCAGCATTGTAACTCTGCAAACTCCCTTAGTCCCAGGCTGACCTCTTCTGACCTACTGAAGAAAAATCATTTTCAAAAGGTACTCTGCATGCAGCAGCTATTTACTGAGTGGAGGAATGAGTTACCCCACATATCATTTGAAATAGAGCTGAAATATTGAAATACAGCTTTGCAGACACATGAGATGCCAGTGTTAGCTGAAAGCCCTGCTCTACCTTTACCTTAGAAGAAATGCTTTGAGACTGTGCTCAATGCAAGCCTTCTCAATGCAGTATTTTTTGGCAGGATTCAGCAGCACTGAACCCAGTACTGCCTGAGGAAATCTTCAATTGATCTATCCATGTTATAATAGATAGAGAACAGACACATCAGAAAAAAAAATAAGGTTTTATGACGTGCTTAGCTTCTTCTGACCCCATTTTGGAGCAGTTCTCTCAGGATAACGGCCATCATCATTGGCCCACCAGTGATAACAGAATGCACTGCCACCAACAACAGCAATCCCTCAGATTTCTGTGTTCTTCCCTGCTATCCTTCCACGCAAAGAGAACTCCTCCTGGGCTTTCCCATGAGGAATTTGCACTCATGTCAGGATGAGGACAAACAACTGGTTGGGTAAGGGGAGCACAGGGGAGGAAAGATTAAATGAAAGTTTCTTCTTCTGAACTTCAAACATTTTCCTTTCCAGGAGAAATCCTGCTCTGTTCACATTCCCAGATCAGTTGGTACAAACCAAAGCAGATCAGGATCTGTCCCAGCACCATATTTTCAGGTACTTCTCCATATTAGGCCCATACCAACCTGGCAAAAGCACTTCATCTACCAGGAGAGCACCTGAACAGCTTCCACATGACCAACTATCCTGATATGAGCATGAAATGAGCAGGGCAGGCCATCTACACAGCCAGTCCCGACAGATGAGGCTACAGCTTTCAACTCCTACATAATCCTTGCCATTTCCATACCGCTAATATTGACCAATTGCTTTTGTGCTGCCCATCATTACATTTCTTCCTTGGCCTTCTTTAAAGAATTTTTTGCTCTACAGCATCTTTTTGCTGCACTTACCACAGCTCCTAGTAGTGCAAACTGATACTAAACTGATATCCAGTGCCATCCACCACTGAAAAGAGCATAAATGTGCTAGGAATTGAAGGAACTGACTGCCCAAGTCAGAACAGAATCTGAAATACTCTTCAGGTGTCTTGCATTAATTATAACAAGTGAAACACCATTTAAAATAAAAATGTTTTAATGAAAGCAAGCAGTGTTTCCCCATATTAAAAGGGTAAAAGCTTTCCATTCTCTTGCTGTAAGATCTCCTTCAGTGAAATCCTGCCTGTAACACTATATGCCTCTAATCACTGACAAGCACCATGTACACTCCAGAGCATGGAGAGCTCTTTAAATACACCAGCAAACTGTACAGGGTGTTCTCTTACAGTGCTCCAGAAAGCAATTCACACTTAACACCTTTTCTTGAGAAGGCAGAGAATAAACCTATGAAGGGTTACAGAAAAGCCTATCTCCTTAATGGTGGTATTACATTACCCAAACATCTATCAGAACCAATGCTGCAAAATCAATAGCACCATATCCCAAGTATTTTATGCAGCAGCTTTACGGGATAACTATGATCAGGCTGCAGCACTGACATTGGCTGAAAGGGAGGAAAAGGAAAGAGGAAGGTAAGGAAACAAATCAGAGAACTTCTATTTCCAGAGAGCACAGGAAAAATGGGCATTTTAAAAGCAGGCTCGGTCTGATTGCTCATTTCATGTTTCTCAGAAGCATATGCAAAGGGGAAAGCTTTCATTTGGGAAAAAGTATCTTAGGGACAAATAGCAGTTTAAGAAACATTTGCCTCTTATTCAGTCTTAAGCAGTAAGTTATTACGTAACCATTACTTGACTATATTGAAGGTTTAACACCTTGGACTTAGTCTTGCTAAGCCACACTGTTCACTGAATCCTGACCTGGCACACCTATCCTGCACAGAGAAGTGCAGAGGCAGAGGGTGACCCGGAGGATTCCTCTAGTTCTCAGCTGAATTCAAGGCACCAAGCCGTTCACACAGCCCATAGAAGGAAAACTTAAGGAAGGGAAGCACCAGAAGCTTTCAGATCAGCTGAGTCATCTGTTTTAGCAAGCCGAATTAGCCTAAGCACAGTACTAGACTAGTGTAGCTGAATAGCTCTCAAGCCACAATGGCTTACATTTGCCAACAGAGCCCAAGGTAGATTGACAGTCCAGGTGTACCCAGAAGAGAGCATATGGAAAGAATGATTGCTTTCCGTAGATTCCAGAAGCAGGAAAGCAGCAGAACTAACCAGAACTGCACAGCTAAAACTTGTAATAATTGGGCTTGGAAATACTTAGTGTGGATTCTAGGAAGTGGTTTTAAATTCGAGGCACATGAAGTTCTGGAGCTACCATTGCAATTTAAATGGGCGGTAGTGAGGAGCTAATGACTTTTAACAGTGCTTCCTCATGAACCTCTGGAAGTGTGTACAAACAAGAACAGCATTTGTTTGACAGCAAGTGACTGAAGTCCCCAGAGCCAAAGGATCTCACTTCCCAATCTGTCACCTGCTGTCCTGCATGGTGTGCAGAACACACAGCGTGCTCACCAGCATCGTGCACTGCTCGGATGTACTCCAAACACATCCTGAACTCACAGGGAGCACTGAGAGGGGCTCTGCCATCTGTGCTCTATAAAAATAGATGTCACCTCCACAGAAGGGTGACCTTGGTTCTATTTCTCTACACAGTGCAGTGTATGATAATAATGAGCTGAGGTAAACCAGGCAAATCTGAGGAGAGCACAGGTCACAGAAGGTTGTTATGTCCCCATTCATGTTTCCAGCTACAACTGCTCACGTTCTTCCCTCTCAGTTTTAGACAGACCATAGCAGTAAAGCAGAAGCACCTGGCTGCTCTCATTACACTTCTAAAGAAAGGTAAGTTTTAGAAAAGGATTTCGGATACTGTTGAACATTAGGTAAAACTTGTTTGATCCAAATATCAATAGCAGACAACCTACATTTTTAGTGCTAATACCTTAACTTGCTGCTACAGCTTTTGGCTATTTATGCTTTTGTTACTAAATGCTGTTACTATTGCACAGTGAGTTACCATGGTGCACGCTGTACTCTTAGTACAGATCTAGGCATCTCAAAACAGAGCGTATATTCTCTAAAATTAGAGACTTATAAAAGCTCAAAGGATAAACCCAGTGTGCCACTGTGAGCAGTAATGGGAACACATGGAGGCAAATCAGACCTTTTGTAACTGCAAGTCACTAACATGGACCAATTGATTCAGCCAGACCTGAGGTTTACCTACATTCTCCACACAATACACTGAGTCCTTTGTGCTCAAATAAAATTTAGATGAATCACCCTCAAGCCCATATGCTCAAAGTGTCAAAGTGCTATTTTGTGTCAAATGATTAAAATAAGTCCATGGAATAGGTGGAAGCACGATAAGCTCTTCATACTATTCTTTCTAGAAGAGGTTATTCATTTTTAATGTAATAAAGAGATGTTCTTGCTTTCCGGTGTTCCCTTCACCTATACTCATTACAGCTCTGAATCTGCTCATATAGTCAGGATGGTGAATCAGTTCTAAAGGACACTGCAGCAGTTATGAATAGCTCACTATTAGAGACAAACCAACAGCATCCTTCAAAGTGTTCTACATCATTGGTCATTCTGTGAATGATCAAAGTAGAGATCCTTTAAATTCCACCTCTCAAGAGACAATCAGCAAAATCTATTAATGCCACACGCAGTGAGAATAGCCTTAAACACAGTCCTTTCACCATCTACCACACCAGATGCACAACCACAACTTGCATACAACCTACGGTTTGCATTAGAATACTTTCCTTTACATCATTTTTATTATCTTGTGCGTTTCTTTTACCCCAGGAGTCCGACACCTGGATGAACTGGTTGGACTCCACTCAGCCACACAAGAACTGCCCAAATACCCATACTGGTGCCACAGTGTAGATTCCCACAGTGTAAAGCAACAACTCCAAAGAGCATGTAGATGTGCAACCATCTGAAGGCTTGGCCAGTACCCAACCAACCACAGAACCATAGGGCACCTCATGTCCCCTGACATCTAGAGAGGATGGGATGAAGTGGCATCTAGAACAGCTTCATTCAACTTGCAGCACTGAGTGCTAAAACCAGCTCTAAATACCTTTCAACACCTGCTAGTGTATGTATATGTATACATTTTGGAGCCAAGGTGTAAATGTGATCAAAAGCACTAATGAGATCATTAGTGATAGCCTGGTTAACCCCCATAACTTCAAGTTCACAAGTTACGATCAGTCTTTTCTTAGCAGTGATTACTATGACCTCTGAAGCAGTGACTGATACAGAAAGAAGCAAAAAACAGCTAGAAATATTGCACAAGGCTTCTTTGTAGGCCTGCAGGATTACCACTGCTTACTGCATCCACTTGAAATACATCCCCAATACATACAATTTCCGTATTTAAAGATGCTGAGGTTTTAGGCTAAGAATGAAATATATGTGATCATTTCCATCTACTGCAAATGGAATGGGAGAAAAGTTAACAGCCAGAAGAGACTCAGATTCTCAGTTAAATTCTTACATACATGAACCACTCAGAAAACAAGTATTGTTAGTTGGCCCTGAGAAAACCTGGTCACAGCTCATCAGATTAAAACCAGAGGATCAGGGGTAGGCAGCCATATGCAGATAACTTAGATATCAAAACCTGAGGTGGAGCTCTTCAACCTTTCTCACACCAAGCTGAGGTCTGTGCATCACAGAGGAGAAAACCACCGCAATCATTTTTATACAGCTGAGAGAAAGCCAAATTGATGATCAGTTACATTCATTCAACCTTTCTTCAAATTATGTGAAGCATTAGTCATTCCTCAGCATTTTTATATCATTTTTCAAGATGTATCCAATTCCTATACAAGTGGCCAGGACAGAATCACAGTAAGAACCAGTAGCGTTCCAGGAACATTAGGTTCTTATTGTCCTGGCGTGGTCTGCATAAACTCATAAAATGCCAAAACTTTCTCAAACAGGTGGTTAGAAATGGGGTGAATGAGAGGTTATTTGCGCAGATTCATTGTTTTTGGCAATAAGAGCAGAGAAAACCTCTAGTAAGAGTGAACCTCAAATCTCTAAGGAGGAGCTGTGATGGTGCTCTAGGTTCCTCTGCAGCAGATTCACTGTAGTGTAAAGACTATGAAGACAGTCTGCACCTTGGGGTAGAGATTGCTTACTAAAGGTTCTTGTTTGCTTTCAAACATGTTAGCTGCATATACAATCAGAATTAGTTTTAGAAAAGCTACATAACCTCTTACGTAGTGTGTGGTGGTTTGATTTTTTTTGGCAGGTACTACATTAGCAGAGAAACGAGAAGCCTCATGCAGAAAGGAGATGAGTTATCATCTCAGCTTTCTTCATCTGAAGGAGTCCTCTTGATCCAGTCTTATTGCTGGTTTCCTTCCAAGAACATGCCACCTATATTAATAGCTCCACATCTCTATCCTACACCAACATACACCTCGTCGTTGTGAACTGTGGCAAGTATAAGCCTGATAGCTATCAAGTCAAAAGCATTGGTCATCAGGTCTGCTACTGGTAGGCATCCACCCAGTGTCCAGCTCTTGACAAAGCCATGTGAAAGCCTGAAATCAATCATTGCCTCATTACAAACAAGCTAAAGCCAGGGCCCTTGCATGGACACATCCTTGCTTTAACATCACAGGATGCTAAGAACACCCCATTCTCTGCAGAGGAGAATCACCTGGTGTCAGCTAAACAGAAGGTTTGCAACAACAGGGCAAAGAGCTATTTTACACATCACTTGTAACCCTCCAACATGAAATGAAAGGAATGGTTGTTATAATACCAGACTGGTCACTGGACACAGAGACTATTGCTAAACGACATTATGTCAATATTTACTTTCAGCAAGTTGCATCTATTTGAAGTATTTATTATGACAGTTAAACGAGCCTTCACCAAATATTCAGTCTGGGTATTAAGCACATTCTGATTGCCAGGACCATTTCCAAATTGAACCATACAACAGTGGAGATGGATTCCCTATGCCATCAATGCACAATTTTAATTAAGTTAACTTCTTCAAATTGCTCTGTCATTCAATATATTGTAGCCAACCCAATAAGACATACACCCTCCTGACAGAGCATTTTCTTCTCCCACACAGTAGATAATAATAAATCCTACTCAAAAAGATTAAACCAGAAGCTAGCTGAAACCTACAGAAAACCTTTCCTGTTGGTAGACTGTATTCCAATATAATAAATATGTATTTTAGCGTTTTTCCCACCAATTATCACATTTCTCATGCCTTCATCACACTATCCATATGCCTAAAGCCTAAAAAGGAGAAATAGGAACCCAGAGCTGCCCCTCAAGTTGAGCACTAGCAATGTAGGCACTCCTAGGGGAGGGAAGCAGGACAGATCTGGGGCAGGCAGAGCTCTGCACAGACCCCATGCCCAAAAAGGATACCACAGGCATAACCAAGCTACCTCAAGGCAAGAAATCTTAGTTTTTAGCTAGGATATCAACACTGGGAAGTTGTTTCTCGGGGCTTCATGCTCTCCCAGATGTACACCTGGCTAGTGCCTGTAACACGAACACTGCAGAACCGCTTTGCCCATCTGCACAGTTCTGTACATTGGTTGCGTGCCTTGAGCTTATAGATTGACAATAGCTATTGAATTGCAGGAGTGAACAAGCAAAAACAAACAGGTGAGGAGGCAATGCTTTGTTGATCGCTAGGAAAGAAAGGAAGTCACTCTTATCCTACCCCCTGGGGACCTATTCTATTTTATTCACTCTCCCCTTGAGTCTGATCCAGATCCCATGACAGGGGTAGAAATAGCCCTATTGAGATCTGCAGCCCTCAAGCCAAATGTTATATGGCAGAAGGGAAAGAGGAGAAAGACAAAGAGGTCAGGTTAAAAATTAAATTCACACAGTAAATGGCAGTGAGCCCTAAGCAGATACATGACCACATGTTCTAATGTCATCACAAACACTATTGAAAATAGTAAGGGCCTATATACACATACCTAAACTTAACAACTCCGTTAAACAAGGTAACTCTCATATACCCTCAAGAAAAGAAAATTTAGCGCTTTATCCTCAAGTCTATCAAACTACCAAGTGTTCTCCTGCAATTGTGACACAGTTGGCAACTTAAACCTGGGAAATACCGGTGCACCAGCACGTGGCAGGACCCAGGACCCGGGCGCCCCCACAGCACCTGGCGGGACCTGGGCACCCCCACAGCACTGCAGCTGATTTTAACCTCATAAAAGTACAGGACACATAACAGCAACTAACCTTAAGCAGAAACAACAGAAGCATCACTTTCAGCATAAACCAGTTTCTTCTCAGTATCACAAGCCATGCTACCAACAAAAAACTACCTTAAATCAACTTCCAGGTTACATAAAATATAAGCACATAAACAAATCCAACACAATTCAAAATATAGAGAATAAGCAGCTCAAACTCTGTAAAAAGTGCTTTTCTAGTAGCAGGTGAGGTGAATTTGGCTGTTAAAGAAGCACCAAGAGAGAAAAATCCTGAACATAGCATATGTATTGGGGGAAACAGAAGGAAGATTATAATACTGTCAGTCTCTGATCCTTGGAAATACTTGGTCAGAGCCAAGAAAAATCATGAGACTTACTTAGGGAAAACATAAGGCTTTTCAAAAGTGATACATTTGGTCTACTTTTGTTTGGCTTCTGGTTTCTGAGCCTGTTGGTTCATATTTTAGATTTTCATTCAAAAACCGCAGTGGCCAGAAATGTATGTGACTTGTTGATGGCTATGTTTCTTTTTTGTTTTGACTTCAATAAAAATCAATAGGTTTATATTTAAAAGCTGCCTTTCAAAAACAAAATTCAGGGCAGGATGCCTCTGTAAAATGGTGGGAATTAGCAAAAGTGTTTGACTCAAGCAGAGAAAGTAATTCCAAGCTTTGTCTCAAGGGGTGATTGCTCCTATGTGTGCTCAGCATGTAGAGACTGTGCTGCTGCTCCTCTCCCTGAGGGGACACACTGAGTTTGGCAAATCTTCCCCATTCTGAAGATGAGATGTTCAAAAAGAATCTCTTAAGAAGATTCCAGAAGTGCTCAACCAGAAACATTGGCATGTCTTGCTTCAGTCTTAAGGAAGCGTTATACTAAGTATTAATATTCAACTGTAATAGGAAAATTAAAGCGGAATGTTTACTGCCTTGAAGTTAAATATTTTACTGTTACTGAGAAGAAGGCATTGAAACAATCCAGCAAAACATTTCAGTTTTTGAGAAAACTGCATTTTCTCATTGGACTTTTCTGTCAAAACATTATGACCAGCTCTAATAAACATATGCATAATGAGTATAAACATATGTTCACTCTAAAGATGCTGGTTTAAACATTACTGCAGAATTAAAGCTTTGTTTATCCATAGCATAGGCAGCAGCTGTTCAGCTTTTGCTGCTGCATCCCATGGTGTGCCCCAGTGCTCTGCTGCAGGGCTGCTGACCTGGGGGGGTTGGTGAATTGGGGTTCAGGCCCACCCCCCCATATTACATCCATTCTCAGGCTGCTGGCATCAGCTGTTTGTTGTTACTTGATTCATAATTGGAAAAAATCTCTGATTGGCAAAACTTGTTCAGAGTATCCATTTATTGCTCTATGCTCCCAAACCGAGGATCATCCTCATTCCATATGAACATGAGGAAAACTGATGGAGCCCTGGCTGCCTAGGGGGGTGGTGGAATAGCCTTCTTTAGAGGTAATCAAAACCTACTTGGGTGTTTTCCTTTACAACCTGCTGTAGGGGATCTGCTCTGGTGGGGTTGGACTGGGGGAGCTCTGGAGGTCCCTTCCAACCTCTGTGGTTCCATTCCACCTAGAAAGTGGAAACTTTCAGAAAAGGGATCCCTCGGACCAATCATTTTTGGCAAGAACTTTCTGTCACCAGTGATGTGGTCAGTAGCTCTAAAACAAATGTTTGCCTATGCATATGCTGCATGTATTCAGGATAAATAAAGAATAAATCAGTCAGTTTGTTGTGAATAACTTCCATGGCTGATGGTTGCATACTGTTTTACTACAGCTATGGAAACATTTGTCAGGATCCTTCTTCCCTGTTAGAGGACACCAGCTCCTTTTCTATTCTTAGATTGGGTCCTGGGTTAGGGACAGATGGGGAAAAAAACAAATGGAGCAAAAATAGACAGGACACAAATTGTCTGCAACTTGTATGAAAGGCAAGTGAATAGATCACACCCCAGAAATTACAGTGTTCTTGTGGAAAATGAGTCACCTTTGCCATGGCTCCAGTCTCAGCAAGCACCTGGAGCTCGTGGCAGCTGCTCCTGCTCTGCGTGTCAATCCATGGGCTCAGGGTTCTGCTGCACACTGCAAAGTAACAATTTACCAACTTTTAACTGAATGCTCAGTGTTGATTTCTCAATAACAAAGCATCTGAAAGATCCTGTGAGCAAGGGTGATGCCACACTGGGTATCCTGCAGGGTTTGTGCAGCTCCTAAGAGCTTCCCACCTGCTGATGGCAGAAGCCACTTTTGCCATGCCTGCTGTGGTGGTGCTGTGCTAAGAGGCTGTGTGTGCGTGGGACCCCTATGCTTTGGGTGACAGGACAGGTTGCTGGTTCGGTGCCCACCTTTGCAATCCGATGTTGTAAAAGGAAGCACTCCGAGATGTCCCTGGGCAACTTGTGTCTGTAAAAATGGCTCTTGTGCTCTTAGAAGTGGCTTTTTAACTGAGCTTTGCAAGTGCAGGAGGGTTCAGAGGATTTGACCCGCAGGATGGTGCTCAGCCTGCAGTGACGTGCCCAGCAGAGACATCTCTGGGAAATGTAATGTTCAAGCCGAAGATCCTTTGCTTGATTTCTTTTTTTCCCATTGACTATTCTGTAAACAGCCAATTATCTTAATAAAGCTGAGCAACCTGCTCCAGTGAAGGCCATGAAAGAGGGCAGCATCTTTGCTGTGGCTCCTGGTGGTGCCCAAAAGAGCTGGAGTACCCTCGTGCTTAGAGATGCACACAACTGTGAATGATGCCGCATAAATCTTGTCTTGCTGCTAAACCCCTCATCTGAAGTGTTTGATTTTATTATTAACCCCCTCCTCATTGCTCCCTTCTCTGTTTCTCTTTGGTTGGGTTAATTAGATTTATTATCTTAATAGAATCATAAATGAATACTGTAGTGCGGTTTGTGCATGTTTCATTCTTCACTGAACACGAGAAAATGCAGGCTCCATCCTCAGCACTTTTATACTCCTGATTTTTGAAACATCTGCTTGAATTACCTATATGTGCCCACACTACTCTGTTATCCAAAATTACAGAAACGTTTTTAGCAATTAAATGTATTTTAAATAAAGAAGCGGCAGAAGGGGAAAGGATCTTCTGCTTTGAAATGCACACACAATCGTTTTCAGTGTAAGTTGGTGGAAAATGCCCAAACAAAGTGGCTTTCCAAAGTACAAAGTCTGCTCGTCGTTTTTAACTCTACCCACTCTCTGCCCACCTCTGCACATCACAGAAATAGCTGTGAATTCCTCCACTTATTGCCCTCTAATTCTGGACGAAAGGCACGAGGGTTAAAGTTTAGATGCAGAACTGAAGCTGGATTTAGGGTGACCCCAGGTTCAATCAGTCACTCCCCCCCATCAGGGTTTTTAAATTAAGAACTCTGGAAATATAGGTGTTGGTGTAACTCAAACTTCAGTATTTTAATGAATAGTGTTGGAACAGGGGACTGGAAGAGCTTTGTTCCATCTGTGCCTATTTGTTCACAGAGGGGACATCTGGGTGCTTCTACATGTGCCCCTGCACAGGGATGTGCAATAAGGCAGAAACGATGGGAAGGGAAAATGATTTAGGGCCCAAATCCCAGCCCTCAGCCTCCAAGACGTTCATTTCTCTACTTAGGATCCTGCAGACTGGATGTAATGACATTGATTTTCTCTTCAAAAACTGCTTATGTTGATTCGGTTGCATGAATGCTTTCACTTCCACATCCCACCCTAGTATATACATTCTATGAAATGTTCACCTGTTACTCAACAGTAATCTCTTCCTGTCATTTATAGTATAACCTTAGCAGAACAGATGTGTTCCCACCATAATTCACAACATAGCCATACTCCAGACACTTAAGAGTTGCTTTATCAAGAAAGGATTAAAATGCTTGCAAGTTTTAAACGTAATCCACTGTAAGGGTAGGAATAAATTAATCTTAATTACGCCTGTAAATCTTATCATAATGTATTATCTAAAAGGGATTCTTGCTGAGGAATAGCAGTGAGTCACAGGCATCCTATTTCTTCTCTAAGCTTGTGCTGCAAATCAATACATTTAATGAAGTAATCAAACAAAAATATTAAATGAACAATTCTTTTATTCAAAAATCAATACAAGGAAATTGATACCCTGCCTACGTGCATTTCATGGCACATTTCTCTTTCTGCAGAGCAATAAAAGGCTGAGAGTGGAGTGTTTACAAAGCTGAAAAAGAACATCTTTTATGAGGGACTAAACCACGAGGACCCAATTGCACGAAAGCCTGAAAGCACTTGGCTTTTTTTTTTTGCTTCCTTAACGCCCAGCAAAACCACAGGAAACAAGAACTCTTATCTCACAGCCAATGCCAAGCAAAATGCAGATATTCCACAGACCAGCTCTTTGCAGGGAGCGTTGGGCATAGTCCAAAGATACTCAGGTTTATACCTGAACTTCAAAGGAATAAAGAGTCGTCTGGGATTGAGGGATATGTTTGGCCCTACCAGCAAAACCTGAATGGATTTTTTGCCTGATAAGCTGCAGCTCTAATTCATTCATTATCTCATTAATTCTCACCTGTAGGAGATAATTTGTATTAATTTCTCTGCTTGATAGTAGGCCAATTGTACTGATGTCATTCTTGTTCCAGCCTAGAAGAGGTAAGTGAACAAGCCTCTCTTTGGAAGGGGTCTATGACTGATCAGATCTGGGCACTGTAGAAGCTATCCAGAGGGCTTAGGGAGTCACTGGGTTGGGGCTATGGACTGTTCCTTAGATAGGTGTTGTGTGTGAAGAGCATGATGAGTGTTATCTATGCAAGTCTAGCAGAAATGCTTTGCCCAAGCACAATATCATCTCCTCTCTCATGAACCTGTTTTGTTGGAGGCCTAGGAAGGTATCTAGCTGCTGTTGGGCATCAAATAATGGCCTCTTTCATAAGCTTTCTAATGCAATAAACTGTGATTGACCACAAAAGCACCTATTTACTACTGTACAATAAGACCTAGGCCTCATTAAACCACAATGGCATAAAAACGATGGGATGGCACAGGGAAGAAGTGACTTAGTTCAGATTTACTGCTGTTGTTTTCCTGTTTGTTTTCATCTGAAACAATCTTTACCCTCATTTCCCTATTTTCTTCTATAAATACACCAAATGTTAGCTGGCTCTTTTATTCAGTTATAGCTAAATTTGGCTTTTTGGTTTCAAATAGACCTTTCTACTGCCCTAAATGGAAATACATGTGAGGGGATGTGCTTACCCGTAACTAACAGATGTTGTGCCTGAAATTTTCCCATAAACAAAGCTTTTAAATGCAAAGTTTTTGAAACTTGCACTGTATTTGCTTAAGAACGATCAGTTAAATTACACTGCTATTGGCATCACTAGTTTTATCTTAGCGTGATAAATCTGAAATAACCACGTGACTTCCCAGATTGCTAGAAACCAATGAGGAAAAGAAGCTTGTGCCATGGGTATTTATACCAGGTGCTAAGATGAGCTTGGTTTTCCTTTGCTAGAACCAAGGCTCACCCAAGGCAGTCCTGTTTTATGCCTTGTGATGTTAGGGTCTAAGCAGCCAACATCACTGCTTGCACTGAGTGATGGCGTGTGTTCAACTGGCACCTCCCAAATGGTTATCCCAGTTGGAGGAAGCCAGGCAAATGCACAGATGGTGTTCGGACAAAATTTCAATGTGTCTGGCTCTTGGCTGTCCTTTCTGTGAGCTAATGAGTGAATTAATCAGAGATCAGTTTCTTGTTTGCTCGTTTCCATTAGGTAACTGGGTGGTGTGCAGATCTGTCTTCCTCATCGACTGAACTACTGACATCTCCCTCGGGTGGCAGCCAGCCAACCCTTATTATGAGAAGTAAAGGAGGGCTTTGGTATTTTTGTGGCTGGAGATTCCTGATAGGAAACAGGCAGGTAGTCATTAACCTTAATCAAGCAGACTGTGAAATGCATTTGACATGCTCTGGGTTGCCTGATTTGCACTCATACCTCCTGCCCTCTGCCACCTGTCCTGCTCATCACGGGACAACGAGGAGCCGAGGTCGTGGTGCTCCATTTCAGCTCGATTGAGTAACCCAACTCCTTCAGGAGTGTGGAGCACATGCCAAAGCTCTGACTTCAAAAGGTGTCCTGGAAACAGCATAGAAAAACATATTTATCCAGTGACCTTTTGCCAGGGCTGCCTCAGGCTGTCTTAAATGGCAGCTGAGAGGGGCACAGAGCTCGGGCTTAAGGATGTTGTGTCATTGTGAAGGGCAGGCAGAAGACAGGCTTGGGTTTTATAGGGCTGCTAAAAGGGTTGCTGGATGATGGGCATGTGGAACAGGACATGGAGACCTCAATCCCATGGCGAACAGACTTCTGCTCTGTTTGCTGTGGCCTCATGTCCTCTCCAGGCTGAACAAGGTTGGAAGGTTATTGCTGGTGGGGTGAGCGAGGGGAGTTGTACGTTACTAATGGGAACAATTCCTTCACTTCCTGACCTGGATTCTCTAAAAATCTCAGCCCAAACTCATCATTTCTGGTTGTGATTGCACAGGTAGATCTGTAACACACACTGATGTGGGCAATCAAATGAAGAAATAAGAAGTGGCACCAACCCCTTGAGAACAGTATCCTCCAGGTTCCTACAGTACTGCCATCATTCTGGCTGGCTTTCAGGAGGAGCCGACCGGTTCTTAGCCAGCTGGAATCAGCCCACCAGGAGCATACTGAAAGGCAGTTGGTGACTTTTGGAAAGAATTGTATCCAAATCCCCCTAGACTACAAAATAAGTTAGCAGCAACAAAGTATTTTGCATGCGTTGTCAATTAGCAACTCTAAATGGAGGCGTTTGTTCACATAAAACATTGGTGAAGGCTGAGGTGCTTAGACAGACAATAGGACCTTAAGTGAGCCTGCTGTATAGGCTTTAAAGCATGATACAAAGGGACTAATGGTCTGATTGACTCCGCTCATCCCTTCTGCAATAGAAGGCTCAAGGAATTCTATCTTAGTGGCTAAATACCATTCCTGGGTATCGAAAGATAGCAGCCTTTGGCTGGAACCTCTTAGAAAAGAAAAGTGGATGTTGTGAACCTCACTGTCACCGTGCTTTGTTCTGAGGTGTCACCTCCTGGTATTGTTCCTCCAGAGGAGCATCCCACAGCCACTGCGTAGCCCTATCTGGGCTATCCAGGAGGAAATGCTGATGAGACAGCAATGCTCTGGGGATTTAAGCACCTGCCCCAGAGCAGGGCTCGTGACCCTCCCTTGCTGCTTTTTTCCCTTTTTTTCCTATTTTTTTCTTCCCTTTTTTATAGGGTGGGGTAAACTTTGTCCTTTTCCAAACTCAGTGTCAGGCCCTGCCCTGCCCCGTGTGATGGTCTCGTGGTTTCCCTGCTGGTTCCTACTCCCTTCCTCCAGCCTGGCAGGGACTCCTCTATGCCACCAGGACTGGGGGCAATACCATATCACCGAGCTGTAATTCCACAATGATGATTTGCGCTTCTGAAATAATAATATAGCAGTCCCTGTGCAAAGGAGACCGTGCAGGTGATCCAGCCTTGTGCTTCAGGACAGGAAGGTCTCCAAGACCACTTCTTAAACCCTCGTGGATTATGTGGTTCAGTCCTTTCACAGTTTAAGTCCTTAATACGGAGAAAGCGGAGGGACTCAGTGAGACTGTCCAAGAACTGAATTTACAGCACTGAGGCTGCTCAGGAGAGTCTGAAGACAGCACAACCTGTAAAGTCGCACCCAGCTTAACAAGCACTGGTAGTGCAACGCTGGAGGAAGGCAGCCAGGCTGCGGAGCTGGGGCACGGAGAGAAGAGGACATTGCTGGGATGCCATTCTGCAGAGTCACAGAACAGAACATCTTTGCTCCATGATCTCTTACGTAAAGAGAAGGACAACTTTTTTTCTCCTTCAGAAAGGCACGCGTCCTTCTGCTGAGGACAGGGCTGGCCCGTGCGCTCTCTCCCAGCTCTGCAGAGCCGGTCCCTTGCTGCCACCAAGCGTTGGACCAGCGCTTGGCATGCTGGCTTCCCCAAAGTGTCATCGAACGGCAGTTTGCACGATCCTTGCTGTCCGTAAGGGCGTGCAAGGAGCAGTGGCCTCGTGTTGCTCAATGCCCTCTCTGACCATGAATCCAAAAATATCAAGTAAGGATTCTATATTGTTCATTTTAAAGCAATCTGCTATTGGCTCACAGAATGCCATCATACTGCTGCAAACACTTCCTGCCCCATTCTCAGATCAGAACTTTACTCCACTTGTGAACAGAACTCACTTTTGGTAGTGTAGAACAGGATTCATGCTGTGGGCACACCGTATATTGCAATATAATTGCACTGATCTTTAAATTAAAACATGATGCGCCTTTTCTGTTGTAAGAGAAAGAATCAGTGATGGAAAACTTAACTACACCCAAAGCATCCTGTGAATTTTGTTTATCTCCAGTGTGGCTTGCACAACATGTAGCACCACTGAGTGTACTTGTAGCATTTGGCACAGAGCAATTCAAGAGGAGGAGAGCCGGGCAGAGGGAAAGAAGATGGCTTACGTTCTCCACCTCTGGGCAAAACAGGTTTCTGATGAGTATGGTGCAATGTTACTTCTTGCAAGCTGTCATGTGTCTCTGCTTGAGTCATCTGTGTAAATGGATATATGGCAGAGCAAGTCCTTGGAAAACAGGAGTATTTCCTTTGTCTTCAGTAAGCGTCACTTTCCACGTGGCAGGAATCAGTAAGGAAGCGTTTTTCTAAAAGAGATCTGAGGGAGGCTGGAATAAATTCATGCTGTAATATACTGTGTAAAACGGTCAGTAGGGAAGCATTAAATTCAAGTCAATGACTTCTTTCTCCCTATCGTTATTAGCAAGTTGGACACTGCAGAAACACCTGTAGGAACGGACCTGCTGAAGGACAGCACAGAGCGAGGGCTGTGCTTAACCCACGAGAGGGAGCTCCGTTTACATTAATGGGATCAGCCTAAAATGGTATTATTGGCATGGAAATCAGTTCTCAGTCAGAAGGAACACAATGGGAAGTGATACAGACTTATGTTTCCTTGTGATGCATTCTTAAATTCTCAACGTGTCACTGGGCAGCTCTGGTGTCAGAACGGTCAGGTTTTTCTATGGGAAGAGAAGTCATGACGCAGTTCTAGCTCCAGTGACCTAAAGTTACACGTGTTGTTTCCAGGGGCAGATGAAATGTTGGTATCACACTGTCCAGACAAAGAGGGAGGAAAAAAATCCTGGTGTAGACAGGGCCTTGTGCTGCAAATCTTGAAGTTTGCTGCTTCTATATTACAACCAAAAACGGCTTATGCTATAGTTCTGAAAGGTTTTCTTGTTTTCCTCACCTGCATCAGGGGTATAACAAAAGATACCACTTCTCATCAAAGTTGCCTTATGTGACATAAAGAGAATCTGGAAAATCCCCTATGGCAGATCCCTGTTGTTATCACAAGAAGTTAGGATTCTTCATCTTCTTCAGCATCAGTTGTACTGCTTCTTGGTGTTATCTGGTTCTTTGGAGCAGGAACTTACAAAAAAAAATATTATATATATATATCTATATATATCCTGTGTCTTTCTTTTAATAAACAACCAACCGAATAAAATAATGCCCTCTAAACTATGGAATTTCATATTAAACAGAATCCTGAGGTGAGGGAAGAATGAACAGCAAATCTCAGAGGAACAGACACCACTTCCCAGAAATCCAGAAACCAGATGGTATTTAATGGCCCAATTTTGGCCCTTCTCTTCTTTTATCTTGTTTTCTATTTCACTCTCCCTGTCCTCCTCAACCAAAACTAGAAGAAGAGTTCCTGAGGCAAGGAGATTTTGCCCTGATGTTATCCTCCAAATTCAGGCAGGTGATTTTGGCACCTAAAAGGTAATTTCTGGACAATACGTCCAAGGAGAATTCTGATATCTGAAGGTAGTGGGGGATCTGAGGTGGTCTCTAAGTATACCCAATGCACCACAAGGTGGGTAGGACAGGGAAGACCTTATAGCACTCTCATGGAGATAGAATGCCAGGGGAGCAGCTCCCTCGCTGTGCTGGGGACAGGTTTTGGAAGGACAATGTGCCTCTCTTTGGTCCCCAAAGGACATGGTGGCACACACGCTCCCCGTCCCTCACCAGCCATGCATGAAGACGCCCTGTTCATCCCTGTGCTCTCAGCCAGGGTGGTCGTCTGTGTGGAAAGCCTAAAGCAAACAAAGGCGAGCTGCAGCCAGATGTTGGGAGCTTTCAGGTTCACTTAGCATTCCCGGGGTAGGCAGCACACGCATGCCTCTGCTCCCCGCTCGGACGGATAAGCCCAAGCATCCATCCCCTTTAAAACCTTTCCCTTTGCAATGGAAACCACTGCTTACCTTTCCAGAACCATCTGAGCAAATACGGACCTTGCAGAAAACGTCAGCAATTCCTGATCCATCAAAGCTGTGCTAAACAAACCCGGCCGAACAATTTACAACTTGACCTCACGTTGTGCCTGTAAATGGATTCTGTGAAAGGCCTTTTCTTGGGCTGGTTATATTTTCATGGTGTATACACCAGGCTAAATTAGCCAATTCGACAGCTCCCCAGAATGCTCTTGGCTTTGCTTTTTACTGGGGAGGGCAGATTTCAGAAGGGAACGGTTGCAAATCCCCAAAGTACTGCTTTATCTCATAGGCAGAAAGCAGTTTCCTCTTCATATGAGGCAAGAAAGTCTGCTCTTTTGAGAAATAAGGATGAGACTTTGTTACCTTTATTTGAGCTTCCAGTGTTTCTTATTGTGGTGACAATTCTCGAGATTGACTTCTTAGTGACTCGTGATCAGGTGTTGATGTAAAATCGACTTACGTACCAGTCTCATGTGGTGGATTTGGGCTGATTCCTCCCAAAAAAAAAACATTTTAAAATCCCTCTATTATTTGTGTGGAAGAAGTTATTGTTCTCAGCTTGTCTTTTGCCAGGAGGGAAATCTGTACAAGGTGGAGCTGCAGTACCATGAACTGATTACAGAAACTGAGGCAAGCCCACCATTCTCCTCTAAGAGTGATGGCTGTGCTCTGCTTCTCAATAATGGAATAATAGTGGAAATAAACATCATCACGAACATTAAATACTGCTTTCATCACTATCATCCTAGTCGCATGCATATTTAGCCACTTAAGTCATCCCTGAGACCACAAGGAGCCT
This sequence comes from Pavo muticus, assembly GCA_016647715.1. Classification (NCBI taxonomy): domain Eukaryota; kingdom Metazoa; phylum Chordata; class Aves; order Galliformes; family Phasianidae; genus Pavo; species Pavo muticus. The sequence goes on along the minus strand of JACDJE010000185.1, from coordinate 588,436 downwards.
CGGTGCATGTAAAATTTCCCTCATCAGAGATATCAAAGCCTGCAGCTCTTGATAAACAGCCGAGGACCTCCCCTAACGAATCAGCTCAAGGAAAAACTACACCAGGTCTGAGAGAATAGCGCAGCCAAACACACTGGGATGATTAAGGGATACCATTCTTGTTTCTAAATTAACTTAACTTTCCCACTCAAAAAGTACATTTAAATCACAAAGGGGAAAGATGATGCTGCCTTTCCTGCAAAGGAATCATGAGCTCGGTCTCCCGATAATTCATGCCCGGATTACATTAAAATAAAACCATTAATTTCAAAGGCTTTCCTGAAAGATGGTTTAAGCTTCTCACACTCCTGGCTAAACAGCTAATGAGCGTGAATATGGCAGATTTAAAGAAAGGATTAAGCAGCATATTTCTTGTGAGGTCCTCAGAGCTGCATCATTTTATTTTGCTTCCAGATCTGGTTCGTGAACTACAGTCTGATGCCAGCAAGATGACAGGGAAACATAGAAACAGGTATCATAGCCAGCTTTTTAGGCACTTGGAGAGATTAGAGTAGTAAACTGTGAATTATGTGATTTTTCACAGGGAGAAATGCTTAAAGGATAAGAAGTATATTATTGTGATGGGGTCTGAATGCCAGGCAGCCATGAGGGCACTGAGTTTGTAGTATGCTTTTTTCCTAGCGCCTATTTTCAGCAGTATTTACTCTTCCTGTGTCCTCAGCTTCGCCTCCCTCCCCCAGAAGAGGACCAAAGGTCTGATGCAGAGCAAAGGGAAGAAGAGCGCGTCTGGGGCAGGCGGATGTGAGCACCGGGCCCTGAGCTGCGATTCTCACGATCCCCAGGCTGAACTTTGTAAACAGACTTGGCAAGGATCCTTGCCTGGAGAAAATAGGCTCAGGGAAGGTATAAACAAATCAACAAACAACCTTCCCTCCCTCTGAGGGAGCTGCAGGACTGAGCTCCAGGAGGACGTGTGTATCAAATTGTCAGTGGCTTCTTTTTAATGTGATGCTTGGAAAGGTGAACGGTTTGAGTTTCTTTATTGCTGTTGCGCCTCTGAATGAGGAGCAGAGGGGAGGTCTTCGCTGTCGTAACCTCTGATTTAATATCTTGGAATTAAGCTGCAGAGGCTGGGTGTGAATGAGAACGTGGTTCCATTCAAATGGACTGTTTGTCTTTCATTTTAGAGACAAGTTCTAATTTTCTGAGTATAGTCCAGAAATACCACGCATCCTAACCTTGTCCCCGACTTTTCCCTACTGTCTATACATGCAATTAAACACGAGGGAGGAAGGATAGCTGGGAACAGTCACCTGCAAGCTCATCTCCAACACAGTGTTATAAAGCTCTTCCCTGTGATCTCCACAATGGCTGAGAATCTTCCAGGAGGATTTTTACAGCTTGAAGCTAAACCTTAGCCAAGTCCATAGAACACACATAGAGCACTGATATCAGGGTCAGTGAGCATCGCTGGAGAGCTTCAACTTCCTGGAAGTGGTGAAGAAAAGGGTAGACGTGGTATTGGCATTTAGTGGGCATGGTGGTGATGGGTTGGTGATTGAACTTAGTGACCCTAAAAGTCTTTTCCAATCTGAATGATTCTATGATTCTGTCATTCTAAGCGTCTCTCCAGATATTTTCACTCTAAGAAGGTGACTCAAGTGGTCCTAGAGCAGCAGAGGTGGCAAGGAAGGCCCCAGCATTTCCCAGGAGAAGCGGGTTGGGCCCACTGAGCAAGTCTTGCTGTAGGGTGTGTTGGGATGCTGCCTGGAAATGTGAACCATGAAAAAGCTGTCCTTGGTGGCCAAGTCGTGTCCTGCATACAAACAGTGGCACTCAGGCCCTCTGTTTGGTGCTGATTTGCATTACAGAGGAAGCTGCATCATTCAAGGCGAAAAAAAAAGCAAATCAGCTCTTTTTAATAAGCTGGTGAACCACCAACGAGCTGCCCACCTTTTATTTACTGTAAGGCTGGAGCTCTATGTGGCAGCACAATTGTGTATCTCTGCACAATTACAGCATTGCCTCTCCTCGCTGCAGACAAAGAAGGGAAGGCATTCACTTGCTCCTGCCTGAAAGCTGCCTTCAGCTATTCGTGAAACCATAGATACATCTGCTTGGACCGTCCAATCCCCAGTGCTTCCCCCGGAGGGGGAATATCCAGACATTGTCATTTCAGCACAAGAAGCTGGATGCATTTATTAATCAACCTTTTTGCTGAGTGGAAGTCTGGCTGGTCTCTCCTACCATAGTCTAAATCCCTCAGTCTGCTTCTATTACAAGACTTACACAAAGGAACATTTTCTTCCACTCTTTCTTACAGGAATGGGAAGACTTGAATGCTTTTCTTTTTCTCTTCCCTGGGTCTTCTTTTGACTGACTGGGATTTTTCATGGCTGTATCAGAAAGTTGGACTTTCCCCTTTGTTTCGGAAGCATTCGGTGATGGATCACATTTTAATTGGCGTTGAGGTTTACAGAAAAAGGGAGCACCACAGGAAGTTATTAGAATAACAACACTACGCATCTGCACAGGAATTAAAACTGCAAATGTAGGGGGCATATTAATCGCTACCAAATGCTTTGTTTTTCTCCTCAAAAAGCCCAGCTCTACAAAAGTCTTTTTTCTGTGTTTATGTGTGTGTAATTTTCCTGTCTTTCTGTTCCAGTAAAAATGTAAGTGATTGGATTGATTGGATTTGTGGGATTTTAGCCTCGTGTATAAAATTTCCTATGCAGCACGGTTCAGAACATTTACAAAGGAGATAAACACATTTGTTTTGACAAGGAGGATACTGATGGCTGCAGATGGATACAGCTCGTCCAACACTGTTGTTCCCACAGTGAGATTCTGAGCATGGTCTGTGCTAGTTTGTGCCAAAGATGGTCAAAATGTTTTGCCTGTGCTCTTTGATTTTTCCCCATGAAATCATTGATGTGTTGTCACAGAGCCATAATTCAAGTTGCTGTTGAAATGAGAAGTAATACAGAGATTGTTAGGAGTTTAACTTGTTATTTCCTACATGACAATTTTTGCTTTTAATTGAGAGGTAAGAAAAGCAGAGGGAAACAAAGCAAATATTGCCCATAGATACCCTTAAACAATTTCAGCTGATTGGAACACAGTTTTTTCCTGTTCAATGAGAATGCTGGAAAGATTTTGCCCAGCTAACTGATTTCCTTTTCTCCCTTTTATTTTTTTTAATTCATTCTAACATTACTTTTTCCACATTGATCATACTTTGTAAATTCCTCCTTATGCTACTTTCTAACAGCATGCCCTGTCACCAATAACTGTAAAAGGGCATCCCTAGAACAACGGATAGCTTTTCTAGCAACTATTCTAATAGAAAAGAACAAGCATTAAAGAAGTGTTAGGTTTGTGGGTAATGTCTAATTTCTTTTAGAAAAGGCATTATGTGTTTGTCACACAAGTACAAACAAGCAAAAAATTCAAGGAACAAAATAAAATCATTAAAATAACCTACTTAATAACATTACTTCTACATTTCCACTGCCACAACTATTAGCAGAACATGGCCAACAGATGCAAGTGCTGTTTACTTAAGGCTTGGTCTTTTGCCACCAACAAATGTCTCTTTGAGAAAGCAAAGCTCTTGGGCACCTCCTCGGATTTGGTGATGCTTTACTAAAAAACCTGTGTTAAGGCAGATTGTACCAGTGCTTCTCTAGAAGAAGTAATCTTGCTATCAAAGACAAAAAGAAAATGTAGTTTTCTTTTTGCTGATGCCAACTTGCCATACAACCTGCCTGAAAACGGACAAATCCTGAAAATGGCCCACTTTGGAAAGGACATGGGTGGATTGCTTGGACATCTGCAGAAACTCCAGCTATCATCAGCTGAAAATCAGCAGTTTATTTAGCGCTTGGTGTGTATTTTGTGAATCCAAATATTTGCTCAGTTTCACCCTTGAGAGATAAGATCTGCACATTCAAAGTTGATTTGAGATTGGAACTTGTCCGTGATACCAATCCCAAGGGGATGCAAAATGCCATATGAGAAAGCACATCCATGCCATCAAAGCTTTACCATTTTGTTCTTCCTTGTAAGTATATTCATCTCCTAGTTTCCCTTCAGCCTCCTCAGTTCACTGAGCAGACAACATGCACCTCTCCCACCATCCATCAGCTTCAAATATCTTGTGACTGTCTCACATAGAAGATCATTAAAAAAGTTTAAGAAAAGGAAACAAATGCATTGGTTTATCTCAAGCTACAATTACAAGGTTGCTTTACGAAGGTGTGAAAGCCCACAGAGCTTTCCTCAGCCTTTGGCTTTATTCCCAGCTGGGCCTTGTTGAAAGATCTCTAGTGCACAGGTGGGATTTTAATGAAATAAACAGCACCATGGGGATGTCAAGAGCTTGTTGATACATTCAAGCACAACCTTCTCCATGTCCTGGTCTTCATCTTCCATCTTGCACATCTTGGCTTCGGCACCATGCCTAGAGGATGGACACACAGCTGAAACAAAGAAGTCCAAGCCAAGAGAGCAGGAGAGAAAAATCTCTATCAGATGGGATGGAGGCCATGCAGAGAAAAAGAAAGCCCAGGCCTGGGACTCCTCAAACTTAGAAGGTATTGCAAAGGGTGTGCTCAGCTGGCACTGTGCTTCTGTCCACACTCACATGGCCAAAAAGACAACAGGTTTCCTAAGCAGCGTGTTTGGCACCTTGCAGGTTGCTGACTTTCCATGCTTGTTGGCCAAACTGCTAAGCATGGCATTGTCAGCTCGGCTTTTTTTTGCTTGAACAAATTCTTCAAGGAGGAACCCTGTAAGTGCACTTCCAGGCATTACCTCATAGCGATTGTTTCTAAATCTCCAAAGTTTTCCATGCTCAGAAGGGTTTGCCTTTATGTGGGAGAATAAAAAGAAGAGACAGTGGATGACAGATGCAATGGGCTGTGTTTGCTGGGCACTCTTTGTTTTGTGTCACTGCTGAATTGTTCTGGCTGGGGGGAAATAGGCAAGACGCTGACTCAGGCAGGCATCCCTCCCCGCGGGCTCCCAGGGACTGTGAAAAAACTTGGGATCAGATGGCTGGCTTGGGATGGCCGGGGATTTTCAGATGGAAAGCTTACGGCTGGGAGATGCTGTATCATCAAAACCAGAAGCCATTTTTTGAAATGGGTCAGTTTCATCAGTCTGGTGACTCAAAAAAAGCTTTCACTGTGGGGTGAAAGTACATGTGGTTAATTGAGATGGAGATCGGGAATTGAGAAGGCTCAATGGGCGTGAGAAGCCACGAGTCTGACCTGTCCGGGCCAGCCCAGCTGCACTGGATGTCTATCTCAGTCTGCTCCTTCATAAAGGGCAGTGCTATGCGAAACTGCACAGCCAGAGCTTGGCAGCTAGGAAAAAGCATTGAGGAATTTTCCTCTGGGATTTTGAGTTGAATTCACTATATCTTACTGATCTGAGTTTGTAGACAGGGAAGCAGATTAATTCTGATCATAAGCATTAAACCTTCTTGCTAAGAGCCAGTCATTCATGTCCCACTCTCAGCACAGTTTTTGGAATTTGTTGCAGGAAGGCAGTTGAGACATTGCTGTATGGAAAGTATTGAGATCTGGCAAAACCATTCCGTGAACCTCACTCTAATGTTCAAATGGTGATGATATACAGGTCGGAAAAAGGCAGCCCACGTACAAAACTTAGAGACACCATAGAGCTGTTGGACAATATTGGTTGGAAGAGGCTGTGTGATTCTGTCCTCCCTGCACCTTCAGGCACAGCCAGCATCAGCTAGATGCAGCCTCAGCTAGATGCAGCCTCAAGGCTCATTCATGTTGCTCTGGGTTGTATCCAGTTGAGTTCTGAGTATGTCTGAGGATGAAGATTCCGCAGCTTCTCTTGGCAATGTTTCCCAATGTCTGGACACCCTTTTCTACTATTTAATCAATCCCTCCCTCATCCTCCCTCACCAGTACACAGTAACTTTCCAGGAGACTTTCATCTCTGTGAGAGCAGTACGAAATTACTGCAGCATCAGCACAGTAAGTGCAACACAAATGGCCACAGATGAGATGATCCCACACAGAAGGGGAATATTTATTCTAATTCAGCCAGCTAATGGTGTTGAATCTCTGCATTTAGTAGTTATTGGCCATTCTGTAATTTGCTTTTTGCAGTGCTAAGGAGTTAGATTCAACGATCCTTATGGGACCCTTCCAACTTGGGATATTCCATGATTCTTATCAGTCATTTTAAACCAGTAAAGATGTATTTTTCCTTTGGAGCACTACTGCACAAGGTCTTTTAATACAAAATCTGTCTATTCTGATTTTATTTTTTTTTAATGTAAAGTATTATGATTTTATTATGACCATAAATACGTGGTATTTTTGCTTTGTAAACATTTTCTGATATTTGGACTTCCATGTGGCAGTGTCTGGGCTAACTCTGTAAGAGCTACTGTCAAAGCTGAATGAGGGCAGCTCTATTGCAATGTGACGAGGAGCTCTTTCTGCCTTAGTGGTGCAAGTGTACTTATTTGGAAGGCTCTTATTCTCTGTTGTCTTTGTATAACTTCAGGAGGACTTGACAGGCAACAAGTAACAAGCATAGTTACAATCTGTCTGATACCAAATGGTTACAGTATCACTCTCTGTGGGAAATTCCTTTTCCTTCTGATGTAACCTCAGTAGTCTGTTGTTACCAAGTCCAGAGAAAGTCTGAGGTCCTAGTTTCAATGCAGATGATGTATGCGTGAGAGGCAGGGAGCCCAGTACCATGGGCCTTGTGCAGGAGATCCTGGGGAGGAGTGGGGATGAAGGACCATTCAGATCCTTTGGTGTGAAGTTTTCTAGGTCAGTTGGAATCATAGAATCATTAAGGTTGGGAAAGACCTCTGAGATCCCCAACTCATCCCTCAATGCCCACTGACCACGTCCCTCAGTGCAACATCTTCACATTTCTGGAACACCTCTGGGGATGGTGACTCCACCACCTCCCTGGGCAGCTGTGCCACTACATCACCACTCGTTCATAGAAGAGATTTGTGCTAACACCCAACCTGAACATCCCCTGGTGCTACTTGAGGACGTTCCCTCTCATCCTACACTGTTATCTGGGAACAGAGGCCTACCCTCATCTCGCTCCAAACTCCTTTCAGGGCACTGTAGAGAGCACTGAGCTCTCCTCTGAGCCTCCTCTTCTCCACACTGAACCATCTCAGTTCCCTCAGCTCCCCATAATACTTGTGCTCCAGACCCTCCACAAGCCCATGTGCTACCTCAGCTCTTGCCCTACTGAGTCATACTGCAGGGGATGCCAAGCTCATTAGTATACTTAGAGCCAGAGGATAATCAGAAAGGAAAACAAAAAAGGGAATGTGAACATTCGGAGCACTTTGTCATGCAGTGGGCCCTGTGCCAGGGCATCCCCCCAGTGCTGCAGTGCACATGGCTCCCGTGCCCCTATCCCAGCCCTCAGCACCCACCCTTGCTTCAGGACGACAAAGCCATCCTAGGGAAAAACCAACACCACTCCAGAAAAACAAAACAAAACAAAAGCCCCCCTTCCAACAATAGTCTGTCAGGCATGATTTACTGTGCTAGCATACACTGGGCAAGCTTCATTGAACAATCTCAATCCTCCGGGTTCCCACACCGGTTTGCTTTCCTGCAACTCAACAGGACACAAAGACACAAGTAGATGGGCAGTAAATAAAACTGATGTCTTTTGTGTCATTGTGTGGGGGCCTTTCTCTGGGGGAGGCAGAATAAATGAAGTGTGAAATGTGATATGAAATCAATTTCTTCTCTCAGGGGGCTGGGTAGGGAGAGGGTAGGTGGACTTTGTCGTGGCTGCAGGCATGCCCAGCAATGAGTTTTTCACCAGTTTGTTTAGCTGGTTGAAGAAAATCACACATCTCTTCTGCACTTGCCCATATTACCACTTTTTTTCCTTGTAAGATAGGATTGATATCTACATGTATGAGGAATCTGTGTTCCCCTTGATCTGTCTCAGTATATTGGAGAGAAGGATGGCTCTTCCATAGGAGCATGGTTGCCCAAAGCTGGATGTATATCTGGGTGTAAAAGGTGGCCTCCTCTTTCCTGTGCTGCAGTCATTGGAGCTTCTTGCACCACTTTCTGCCCTTGGCACTGCCGTATCCCCACCTTGCTGCTCCCCTCCAAATGATCCCCACTGGAATATCAGTAAGGTTTGTGGTGGAGAAAAAGAAAACACACCACACCACGTGTCCTCGCTTCACATAAATGTGTGCAGCTCTGTGGGCATCAGCAGAGGCTGAGAACTCATCTGCATGTCAAGCTGTGGCCTCCAAGTGTGCTGGTTTCCCTTTTGTTCTGCGGACACCTTTAATCAAACTGCTTCTGGTGTGAAGTGTGGGATTTCTGCAGTTACTCAGAAATGATAAAGAAAGGGAATTCAAACACGATATTTCAGATATGCTAGGGAAAATAAAATGTGAGGTATCTGTATTGTGTAGATGAGATATTCCAGGAATAAACTACCAAACAATATCATAAATGAAATGACATCTAACATGAATGCTTCCCTAGCATTGTCTCACAACACCCCAGCTGTGGCTCAATAATCCTGTGTGTATTCAAGCTGTTGAGGACCTTAAGGTCAGGTTGCTACTCCAAGACTCTCCTCTTTTCTCCTGTAAGTGTGTTTTCTGCTCCTTTTCCGTCCCAAATTCTCCTTAGGCAAGGCTGCATTTTGCATCACTGTCAGCTTTGCTGTGCTCTGCAGCCCCAGCCTCGTTCAGCTCCATCCTTCCCATTCACCTGGCTCTCACCATCCCATGTTTCATCACCACATATCTGTGCTAAGCTCCATGTCGCTGCGCAGTCCACAGCGGGGGCTGATCCTCTCCAGAAAGAACTGTGCTTCATCAGCAACCAATACCTTCCCTGTGGAGCTTCACTGCGCTCAGAGGAGTTTGGAGGCAGGATTGTGAAAGCTGCATTCATGCTCGGACTGTGTTGTAGCACTCAGGAGATAGAAAGCAGCATTAAAGCTAATGGAACCTGCTGGTTGACAGCTGCTTTTTGTTGCAGAAGAAGCAGAGCACTGGGTCAGTTCCTTCTGCAGGCTTTGAGGTGAATCACAAAGTGCAATAGAACAGAGGAGTTTTTCTGCTGCTGTACTTCTTCCCCTGCTCAGCATCACACTGGATGGCTTGAGGAAGATGCTACAGCTGCTGAATGTTAACTGTCACACCACTTCACCTGCTTAGGATGCTCTGTTTGATTTGAAAATTGTAACAGGAAGCATAAACATTCCACCAGAAATCTTCACATCAGATTTAGAAAAGCCACTTAATGTATATTTTTTTCCTTTATCATTGCAGGGCTTTGGTCTACCCCTGTACAATTACCATTTAGCTGTCACACCACCATGCATCTATACCAGCCCTTCCTAACACCTGCAACCACAGCAGTGAGCGCAGTGGCTGCAGGGGGTGAAGCTGCAGCTCTCCCAGGAGCGATCCACTCTGGGTGTTGGGCTATGTCTGCAAACCCCCTCCGCCTGATAAGGGCAGTTGTTCCTGTGCTCAGCACACTGTTCACTCCTTCCCCAGATGGAACAGATTAGCCGGGCCCTGCGATGTTGTTAAATAAAATACGCAAAAAAGAAAATACAATTATTGCTTAAGTGAAACCATACTGCTTGGGATTATTAAAAGAGCAAGATGTTTCACATTTTAAGGATGTTCTTCAGGGTTTTTTTTCCATCCTTCATGCACCAAAACCCTGCGAGCATAGTGTTAAACTTTTCCATCTGGTCCCACAGCACGTTCACTCTGCAGGATGATGCCATCCCCAGTGGGATGGGGCAGCACCATGTGATGCTTGTGTTGCTTCCACCACCACACCCCATGCCCACGTGGAGAGAAATGCTACTGCAGAAGCTTTTTCCTTTGTACCAAAAGTTGTCTGATGGTCTTTTCTCACCAGATCCCATCTACACTGGGTCGTATACAATGCACAGTGGACTCTGGCTTGCTGAATTCATACCTCAGTCTAAATGGCCAACAGCCATTACCAGTCTTCATAATCCTAGCAAAGAGTATTCTTCCTAAAACAGTTTGCAAGAGTTTTCAAGGTCTGGAATTGTTTACTAATTGCAGGGGTTTATGCAAGAAGGTGGAGGGAGAAAACGGGTAACGTGAGAGCTGGACTAAGGATTGCTATAGAAAATACAGCCAGGTTTAAAATAGTGCAGGGGATTCGTTAATGATTCCCCTGCTCAAAGAGTTGGGCTAATGAGTTTATTTGAGCATGTGCTTAATGGCTTTTCTGAGTCTGGCTGCGGGAATGCAATGCCTCACAGATACTTTCAGGTGTCTGATGATAATAAATCACTTTAGAAATGGCCTTAGGAAGGGAGTTTTAAATTAAGCTGCATCCATTAATATTTGAGGTCTCTCCTGAGCATCACTCGATCTCCTTAATGTTCCTCAACCTAAATCATCTCATTAACGATGTATGAAAAATCTATTCAGCTCCTTGAAACCGTTCTCTTCCATTTGGTTTTTAATGGCTGGGGGGAATCCGGGCAATTGGTGACTGATGACAGAACTTCTCCCCAGAAATCCAGACTGCTTTCCAGCAAAGTCCAGCTGCTGGAAGGCAGCACCTCTGGGAGGGAGCTGCAGGGATGCTCAGTACAGCACATCTGCACCGCAGAACTTCTGCAGTGCATGCAGCTGGGGAGGGCAGGAACGGAGCCAGCGGCCACCAAACGAAATAATTGGAGAGTACACTTATTAGACAGCAATTGCTAAACACAAAGGCAATAAATAGAAAGTCCCCACTTCAAATAGGCTTCCCTCCAGCCACATGGAAAATTCCATCTGTGTTAATTTAAAAAGGTTGGTCAAGCCCTATCATAGAAATATAGCAGTAATTAGCATAGACCCCCCCGCAGACTGCTCTAGTTAAGGTGTTTTGCCAGCAGGAGAGTGGGAATGTTTGCTGATGGCTTACCAAAAAAATCCTGAAGCGTTGTAAACATCTTTAAAATAGAACACAAAGTTCAACCGGCTTTTATAAGGTGAGCCACACACCTTCAAAAGAGCAATGCCTTTTTAACAGAATGCTGGTGGGATCATCAGGTTGCTTTTTCCTGTCAAGGTACCCTGAGAATTCATAGGCATGTCTATGTGTATGCATACATCTACATAAACATATATTTTTTTAATTTTGATATTTCCTGATCTAAGGAAAGGAGTGTGTCTGTGGTATGCCCGCTATGCTGTGTTTTTATTATGCAGGAATATTTCTTTGGTGGAAAATTTTTCAGAAAGCTAAATATTAGGGAAAGCATTACGGAATGTATTTGCCACTGCAAAGATAATAACTGGCGTTTTGAAACTGCTGACCAATACTTTGCATTTTAAATACGTTCTGCAGATTCATGAAGAAGAGGGAAACCAGTGAAAATAAATGGAGCTACTTTTGATGACAGCTTTTTGCAGCTTCTTGACAGCATTGGCTTCCTAAACTCCTGTTTGACAAAACTCTGAAATTTGAATGCAGTTTTTCCTCTTTATTAAATGACTTTCCCCAAACTTAGATCATAAAATCCTCTCTCAGTTCCACCATCAAGTGTGATGATCATTGGATGAGATATTGGGCCTCATCACGGCACTGGCTTCAACCCTCTAGTAAGAGATGATGAAGTGGTAAATAGAACAACAGATTGGATTTAAACCTGAACTCTGCAACTGCCACCCCAGGTAATTTCATCAAGTCACTTTAATCTAACAGTATCTTAGATTCCCCAGTGTGAATGTAGGAAGAAAAGCATTTTCTTACATCACGTGAAGCGTTCAAGAGTGTTGCAAACAGGCCTCTATGATGTATTTAGGGATTTCCTATATGGAAGCTTAAACACCTAAAATACTGTCAGAACCCCTCAAAATGTTCCAGTCCAATAAAGTTCAAATGGGGAATAACGCATTTGTGAAAACAGGCAAAATCTTATATTAAGGGGACGACATGGCCAGGAGACCATACATACCTCAAAAGAAAATGAAGACAAGATTACCCAGCCAATGTAAACCGTATTGGCGTGGTCAGTGTTTTTAAGATTTTAGAGACACTTGGAATGAAAGAGGGAAAAAAAACACAGCCAAGTCTCAGGCATCACAGAGTCTGTGTACACTCCAGTAGGAAACTTGGGTTATGAGCAAATATTTTACTACAAATCAAATGCCTTCCAGGGATAAGCAGCTGGGAAGGTGGGAAGAAATTAATATCGGGAGCTTTAGAACTTCCCAGAACTACTCTCTAGCTCCTTGATTGAGGGAATTAACTTTTATTTTATTAACTTTTTAATGCCCTTCTCCAGCCCAGGGTGCTCCTTCTATGGTGCTTCCCCCTCCCCCAGAAGGGCTGCCCTGGGGATGTTGCTCTTCGTGGGCTTTAAGTAGCAGCTGGCTGTGATTAAGTGGATTGGGAGGATCAGTGCTTGATTAACTTTCTGCTGCTATTGGTTTGCCCAGGTTCCTGAAAGAGAATTAATCTTCTGGTTCGGCAGAATGTTGGGCCTTAATGGATACCAGACATCTCCAGCCCACCCAGCACACAGCACGCCAGAGCCCTCATTTTAACACATTTGAGCTCACGGCTTCTGTCCCACCACAGGTGAAAGTCCCGTGGGCACTGATGGGATTTTTTCTGTTCTGTTTTTTGGCCTTGCTGTTTATATGCTTTCCATCACTCATCTGCCCAACTCTGCATCTTGCTTCCTGTTATTTAGCTATTTTGTTTTCCTTCACCTTGCAGGTAGATGGTTTAATTTCTTAACCAAAAGCAATCTCTATTTGAAGCCAATTGAAGCAGAGCTTGTCTATAACTGTTGTTCTATACGAAAATATTCTTTTATTAGTTACACTCGATATATATGCTTTCCTGAACAGGAGCCTCAGTGCAGAGCCATTTGGCTTACTTCTTGGCCAGGCCTTTGGAAATTAAAGGGAAGGGTCTCCAGCAGGGACAGCGATGTAGAGGACCATGGCTTTGCTTAGCCAGCAGGACAGGAAACTTGCAGATCCTTTGCAAAAAAGTTGAGCTTGCTGGCCAAAAGCAAAGTATAAATGCCCCCACGTGGACAAGACTTGGACAGATGTTATAACGTTCTTTTCCTTTTTGAAACTGAACAGCAAGAAGGTGTGGAGAAACTGAGGTGTGCAAAAAACTAAATGAAAATCCTTCTGTTAACAGGCATTGTAAAGTGAGGAAGAGGAACTCTGATATTATTAACTTTTTCTGCTTCAGATAAACCCTACTACAATCTTAACAAATCAATGCAGGTACCAAAAACTGAACAGAAGCAGTAGATTTCCCAAGGATGTTGTAATCTGAAATTTCTATTTAATTTAAACTCTAGGGTAAAAATAGTAATAATTGAAAAAAAAAATATCACAAGAGTAAGAATGGAAGCTTGGCTGCACTTTGAACGTTCTGAATAAAGCTGAAATGAAGTTCACAGGCATCTCCTAATTACATCACAATGTTTTATTCCACTTAGTTTTCATGAAAGACTCCTGATTTCTTTTTATTTTTCTCGGTGGAAGTATAACATTGCTTAACAAGAAGAAAGGAGGGGAAAAAAACCGAATCTCTTGATCTCTCTCACTCTCTGTGTTTGCTGGGATAGATCAATTGTGAGGTCTAAACTGGGTATGGAAATTCACTGCTTGCAGTATGGTTAAAAAGAAAGACCATGGATGATTTAACAATTTACATAACCTGAGAGATTCGGCTGCAAATTGAATGAATGGACTCCTTTGTTCCTCTAAACTGAAATCAAGAGCGAAGGAGAGGACAAAACAAAAGTTTCTTATATAATTGTCTCTGTGACTGGCATGATAGGAAGTTTTATGTCTGTTGGTGGAATTAAGAGTGGGACACATTAGAAAACACAAAGCACTGTCGGGGCAGTTAAGGGATTGTACACATTGACTGATGGACAGTGACAGACCCAGCCCTTCTGCAGCAGCCCATGCTAGGCGCTGTGTTATTGTCCGTGTTGGATCTGGCACCAGAGTGATCGCATCTCTGGAACTCCTGAACTCATACAGACTTTGAGGGCCCTGCGAGTTTAAAACCAAGGCTTGGTTTTAGGAGTGCATGGTCTCCTTTGGGTGTGTTTTTGGGGACTCGGGGTTCTCCTACTCCCAGAGACTGAACAAAGCCATTGGGTTAAATTATTTGCTATTATAAGTATGAGAGGCTCAAATGAATTAACACCACGCTCCCTCTGGCCTTGATATGCACAAATCTCTGAATGTAGAAACTGTGGCCTTTCTTACATGGGCACGTACTCTGAGTGCAAGTTCCTAGAACAAAAGCCAGGCAAGCCCTTAGCTTGTTACAAACCACAGTCATCCACTGGCCTCCAAATATTTACCATCCTGGGATGCCAGAGAGGCAGCTGCCTCTGCTTTACCTGCCGCCTGGATCAATAGTCTTTAATTTTTAAGGCCTGTTAATCCAGCACGTTTTCACCAGCCTAAAGTCACATTCAAATAAACAGCTGGAAATGAATGTGGGGAGGGAAAGGCCATGCTCACCAGAGTTCAAACCTCTGGCAAACATCTTGCTGCAGCTCTGTATGCAAGAGCAACCGGTGGCATATGGTGCGTATCTCCTCTCCAAACCTAGTTCAAGAGGAAAAAACAAACTTCACCTTCTGGAATGTAACCAGCAGATGAAAACAAATTAACCTCTTTTTTTGTTGTTGTTGTTGCTGTATATTTAAACCCAATGTCTGTTTTAATGTCCTGCTTTACAGCTTTCTATGATAAATTCCTTGATTTGCCACCTCTCTCTGAGTAGAATCAGTCCAAGTCAATGACTGCTTCATCAATCACAGTGAGGCATGTTGCAGACACATTTCCATGTCTGGATCCCCTTTCTCTGCTTGCTGCCCCACTCAGTGCAACAAACACCTTGGAAACTGTTTCGCTTTCCATACGGGACATTCCTAGCATTATCAAATGATTGCTTCTAAAGTGCATAAGAGTATTTTTTGGGGGAGGGGGGGATGTTTCTTTCTTGCTTTGTGTGCTTTATTTTTTAGAGAATGGACATTTATGACTGAAAGAAAAAAACTTAGTAAAGAAACACGGTTTAATATGTGCTGCCAGATACGCCAGGTAGACACCCTTTGTTTCAGAGCAGATTTTCAGGGCAGCCTCCATCAATATTATCTCCATCCTCTTCTATGTGCTTATATTTTAAAGTATGAATGAATACTCCTAAGTGACAGTGTCATCTATGCGACTGATCTCTGCACAATGGCTTCTTTGATTTAAAGAAAAAAATGTTTGTACATAGTATAAATGGTTTCTCTGTGATAACATTTGCAGTCCATCAGATCAACAAGTTGTCGCTGAGTGTTCCCTCTTCTTCAGAAGAGAGATGAATAGACAATAAATCTGGCAGTACGGAGAGAACACATTTCTCTGTAACGTGCCTGGGCAGGCTGGCATCATTAGGAATGGCTCTAGTTATGTGGGATTAACATTATAAACTGTTTTCCTTCCTGAACTCTGAAATGCAGAATGCTTTATTATGCAGAGACAGCTCAGCTAGGCTTCTTGGCTATTAAAGAAGCTGTAGTGTTTAGTTCAGCTTGACTGCCATCTTATTTCTGGCGTATCTACCAGCTCCATCTCATGCAGTCTAATTTATGTCTCAGTGTGGACTTTGCCTTTACGTAGTATTTGCTGCCACATCTGTTGGAATCAACCCAGTGTAAAGTCAAATACAGGATTTAGGCACATGCAGAAAACATGATGGAAGCACAGCCCAGGCCTTGAAATGAGATCCTTCAGATCTTCACCCTTCTCAGCAAGACGAAGTAATGGATGTGCTGGAAGGTTTCTTAATACTGTCGTGTCAGAAATCTGTAGGATGAACTGCAGTGCTGAAGGAGAAGGGAGGAGTGGTCTTTAAAA